>QTSX02002493.1:0-43943 GCA_014839935.2 Entomophthora muscae | reverse complement strand
CAAGGACTCAGCAAGTGCAATAAGGACAAGGTCCTACACCACAACCGGTTTAACCCTTGTAAGGCCCAGCAGAAACAATGTGAGACTCATACCTGCAAACAAACAGCAACTGGTCCATTACAGTGCTCAAGCTCCTGATAGCCTCCCCAATGACTCCCTCCAGAGGAGTACAACCTTCAGCTGAGGGGTGTCAAAACAGCAGGATTAACCCGCCAGCAAGGCTTTAACTAGCGGGTCTATGACCCACAATCCAACTTCCAAGTGACCTGTAGCCAAATGCGGAAGTCAAATCAAATTTCAGAAATAGCAATATGAGCAATTGATGATCCCATATAGTGGAGGTCTTGTTTAGCGCTTGACTCATTACCAGGATCAAGCCACCCCCTTCACCATCCAGCTGTGTGATCAACACAATTATGTTCCTGTTATCCATGATTCACAATAGCTATATAATAACTATATCTTAACAAAGAATATTATCTAGTTTCCAATCATTTTCCCATTGTAAATATGCTAAAGCAATATGGTTACAGCAATATCCTTTTTACCAGATATATTTAATCTACAGTGTTGAACAGAACTATTTATACTTCAGTTCTTAGAGTTGGAAACTCAAACACCCACAAGAAAGCAGAAAGATTTACAATTAGAGGATCTTTATTGAGAAACTAAGAGATTTGTCATACTGTGTGGAAAGGCTATCAGTCACCCAGGGTGGCCCATGTGGCATTGATCAAATTAAGGATCAATTATGGTCTGGTGGTAGATTCCTCCTATCACCCTATAAACTAAACTTCCCCTAAAATAGAAAATATAGGATTCATATGTTGCAACTGAACTGATGAGGATTCAGTATTTGGAATTGGGAAAGGCAACAGTCCAATAGAAAGGACATAATAATAAGAATAAGGTATCATTTATTGTGGAATATTGTGATTAATATACCATATGGGGAAAGCCACATGGCCACAAGGGGGTGGCATGGCGGCTTGTTCCATGTAAGGAATTGAGCCAAGGAATAACTTGTGTAGGGATCAGAAGGTCAAATTGGTAGCGCTCCTAATTAGGAGGAAGTGCCCCCTAATTTTATATTGCCATCCAATTAGTCCATGTTGTTAGATATGTCAAGGGGAGGCTCATTGAGCGCCCCCTGTGTATTGTGAGATACGTTGGCAGGCAAACTTGAGAAACTTGGTTGCAACACATATAATCACAGGCAAGAAGACTATTAGCTTCAACTAATCATGGGGTGACTTAATGTCCACCTCCAGTGTGCTGTGAGATATGTTGGTGACTAAGGTGTCTGATTTGGTTGCACCATGCACAACAACAGGGCAACCTAGTGTAACCATACTCTAGTAATCTTTTCCTTGCATTTGAACAAAGTTACTAAATCACACCGAATTTCACAGCTCAAAATAAAAAAATTGTTTTTATTACTTGGTTAAAGATTCTCAAATAATGCACTATCCATGGTTACTCTCTCTTGAAGAAAATCCTTGATAAACACCTCAAATCAAGAATAATTGGTGGCACTCTTATCACATGCTCATGTTGCACAGGGATCAACCCTTTTGAATCCCAATCAGAACATTACTCATACATGTCCCATGACTGCTGTCAAGTATAAACTTCTGGGAAGTATAATAAACAAGATAAATGGGAAAATTAAGAATAGAATGAACTTTATTAATATGAATTTAGAGTATTATATAGTATCATGAGAAGTCACATGGTGTCCATGTACGTCATGGTAGTCATGAGGCCTATCCAAGTAATTGTTCCTCTTAAGTCATAGTCTTGTATAAGTAGTGTTCTGCTCAGGACTCAAAAGATTTGATACTCATAATAGATGGGCAATTGATAGGAGGGCCACCAACTTAATGATTGGTTGGGGAATCACTTGGGGAATTACTTTCCCAAGAGAGAGTAATCAAATATGTTGCAAAATCTCCCCCTGGGGTACTAGAAGGTGGAACCTTGGGAATTTTCTTGAGAGTGTCAGAGATTTGGGCTTGATATTGATCCAGTTTTGCATTGATTACAGGCAGTTGGGGATTACATTGTGCTGTTCTTGCTTTGCACAAGCAGAGGCGTTCATGGTGCATATGTTTGAGCTCAGTACAAGACCTATTCCTTTGATGAAATAGGTGTTGTTTGGTTTGAATTTCATGACAATGCCTACTCCTCACAATCCTGAGTTAAATTTGTGCATGTTGTGATTATTGACCCAGATCTTGTCCCTGACTTGGAAGTGTTCCTGTTGTAGTGGCAGAGCTTCTCTCTAAACCCTCTCTTTTTCCTTGTCCTCTTGGCCTTTTCTGGCGTGTTATATGCTTGGGTCATTATTATCTAGAAATTTCTTAAGTAGAGGTGATTGTGATCCTGACTTAGTGCTAACAATGGTGGGCTTATGGCCATAGATAAGTTTATAAGGGCTTTTTCCTGTTTTTAATTGAATTGAGTTTGACATACCATTTGTGCTATTGGGAGAATGTTGGCCCAAAGTTGTGGGCCATTGGAAGACAATATAATGAGCGCCTCTATGAGGGCACCATTTTTTATTTCCACTCTCTCATTTGCTTTTGGGTGATAGGGAATGGCAACTGTATACTTTATTATATTTTTAACAAGGTAAATGTTGGTGTCAATGGCAGTGATTTCTGTTCCTCCATCTGTAATTAAGAGTCCAGGTTTCCCAACTTAGCTATGGTTTATTTGCCAATAATTTGTCTTAAATTGTTTCCTTTGTGTTCTTCTGTGGATTGTGATATAGTCCATCTAGTTTCATAGTCAATAGCTCAATAATGTAATTTTTGTCTTTGTTATTGCTGGACATTGGTCCCACAATATCCAGTGGCCACACTTTGAAAGGCTGTGTGATTAACACTGGTATTACTGACTTGGGAGGCTCCTTGGAGTGGGAGTACTTTTCACAGAATTTGCATTGGTCTAGTACTTCCTTGACATTGTTCAGTATGTTAGGCCACCAGTAGTGTGTCTTGAGGTATTCATGCAAGTTCCTGCTACAAGTGTGTCCCAGATCTTTGTGGTATCAAAGGATTGTGTAAATCTTTTGTGTTGACATACATAGTGTACAGTTTGTCACTTGGTAGCATGCAATGTAGAGTATATATAAATTTTTGAACAGATTTTTGTTCTTGGGAACTTTCTCTTGAATGTCCATTTGTATTTCAGGTGAAAATACCTCTTGGAGATTCCCCATGATTAACATGGGCCAATCAGGGTCTTCATCAGTGCATAATAAATGTTTACTATATAGCCTTGATAGGGTGTCTGCGGTAAGCATTTCTTTGCCTGGCTTGTACTTGATTTGCATTGGGTATCTCTGTATGAGACTCATCCACTTGGATTGTCTTCTTGATAGATGTTGTTGGGTTTTTAAGAATTTCAGCAACTTTTGGTTGATCAGCACTTTGAATATTTGTGCACCTTCCAGGTAACATTGCCACTTCATGAGACAGTGAACAATAGCTACTAGCTCTTTGTTATGTATTGGATATCTTTTTTAATCATCAGAAAGTTTTCTTGATTAATATGCTACAGGAAGGAAGTTCTTTTCTGCAGTTTGAATTTAGGCATTCCTCTCATTGTATAATCAGATGTATCAGTCTCTAGTTTATATACTTCTTTGTGGTTTGGATACTGCAAGATAGGGGTTATAACCATATGTTCTTTTAATTTCCAAAAGTATTGGTCTCTTAATGGTGTCCATACATTTTTTTTCTTGCCTGTGATTGCAGATAAGGGAGCAGTCAAGGCCCCCTTCAGGAATAAATCTTCTAACATGGGCTATCATGCCTAGAAATTTACAAAGCCCACTCTTATTTTGCGGTGCAGGCATGTTGGTTATGGCTTGCATCTTTTCTGGGTCTGGCTTCACTTTGTCCTTGCTTATAATGTGTCCTGAAAATAGGAGCTCTGTTGAAGAAGTTGCATTTGGAGGGTTTAGCTATGAGCTGGTTATCTTGAAGGGTGTGGAGGACCAGGAAGACGTTTTTCCAGTGTAGTTTTTTTATTCAGGCTGTATATTATTATGTTGTAAAGGTAGAAAAGCCCTATTTCCAATGTGATATTTAAATACTTCATTTATAAAGGTCACAAAGGTAATTGGGGAATTTTTCATGCCAAAGTTGAGCTGTGTTCTAGATTTAGATACATGGCATAGTCAATATATGATTTTATAGAAATAAACTGAGCATAAAGAAAAAAGTAACTATAAACAAATAGAAAATGAACAATTGAAACTAAAAATAAAGATGATATAAATAGAAAATTTTTGGCAACAGGGGTTTTTTGGGGCAGGGAAGAGTGATGCCTAGTAGGCAGAATAGTGCAGGAGGGAAGGCGTAGAGCCTGTGCTTACCTGGGGGGTCTGTGATTGGGTGGATGGGGCTGGAAAGTGGGGGGTAGTGGTGGCAGGGGTGGAGGCAGGAGAATTTCATATGATGGTTGCCATATACTGCTCATTGTACTCCATATCAGACATTGCTGTGATTGGTTGGTAAGTGGCAGTGACACAGGGTGGGAAGCACATGTCCTTCTGTGATTGGTTGCCCATGTTCACATGAAAAACCATTTACACAAACAAGTCAGCCATCATCTGTTGACCAAAGTGAGACTTGTGATTGAGGACACCAAGATATAGGTTGTTGAAAGCCTGAGGGCGGCGCTCCTGTAGTGTGTCTCTAATGTTGAAGAAGACAACATCACCCAGATGGATGTCTGCATGGCTGGCTGGGTACACAGAGGCCTGGTGCCTGCATTGCTGGATGGCCTTGAAGGCGGTGGAGCTACCTAATATCTGGTGGCTCAAGAAAACCTGCTGCTTGGAATTTGAGCCATCCCAGGAGTCAAGTAATCCACCAAGGATATGGTTGTACTTATAGCTATTTGTGAAATATGGGTTTTTCTGATAGTAGACATAATCCTTGGCTGAAACAGCCAGAATTGCACCAATGAATGTCTCCTTCTTGACCTTCTTCCTCACTTTTTGGGTGGTAGCTCTTCCCTGGGCGCCAAAATTGTCAAAAGCTATTGACAGCCTTTAGTAGGAGATGAATATGATGTCATCTAATATGCTTGTCAAGCATTAGAACATGATGGATTTTATGGCATGATCATACAGGGAATCCTCAGCACCATTCCATTGGTTGCCAGCAACATTTGAGAGAGCGCTGATTGAAGCCACCTTTCTGTGCATCCAGAGCTGCACCATGCGCTCAGACACCCAAATGCCATGGTGCGCAAGTTGCTTCTGGACCTGGGTCAAGGGAAGCTTGGGGTCCCACTGCAGGAGGTCAAGCATGATTGGGTAGGCCTCTGTGATTTGGGACTTGGGGGCCCTATTTGGCTTCTTGGCTGTCCTAATCAGATTCCCCTTATTCATTAAGTTATTGAATTCCCGCATTGTTGTGGCTTGGGTGAATTGCAATTGGGTTGCAATCTGTTACCAAGACAGACCCTGCAGGTTCAGTGCCATGATTTCCTGAAGAATTTGGGCAGTAATTTTTCAGTGTTTGGGGCACTGGGCTGGGGGAGCTGAAGCCTGATTGGCTGTAGACAGGGCAGGTTGGCTTGTGGTGGGAAGTTGTTCCAAATCAAGGTTGCCATCCTAATTGGTTGGTTGACAAGCAGCTATTGTGAGGGTGAGTACGGGAGCAGGAGCAGAGCTAGACACAAAGTGACTATTGAAAAAGTCAAAGCCATATGAGTCAGGGGTCAGGTATAGGTTGGCTTCCTTGTTACCTGCCTCAAAGGCTTGGGTGTAAACAGGTGCCTACACGCCCTGAGCCTTGCCTCCATTGAAGCTGGCTTGGCTGCTGGTGCCAGTGAAAATGTTATTGCTAGTAAAAACTATCTTGAAACAAAACCTAGGATAAAATCACTAAAAGTCTAAGTTTAAAATTTTATGATTTATTTTTATTGTAATCACCATTCCATATTTGGAAGGTTCTCAAAACTATTATACAAAAATAAGGATCCATGAAAATGAATAAAAATGCCTCTGTTCATAAATCAGATAGCTGTTGATTGGCTGTCAAACTGTTATATTTTTATTTTAGGCTGCTCATACTACACATCTTGTGTGACTTCAATTTTTTTATTTGTGGAATCTTGCTTCTAGATTGCTCAAATTTTGTTTCATTTTAGTCATTAGGTCAGTGCCTCATATTAATCCTGATTTGATTATAATATTCTCCAGAACAACATCCATTTATCTCACTTGTTGTGTCAATCCATTTTTTTTGTGGTTTAAACAACACTGCTTGATAATTGCTACAATTTTTTATAATGGGAAATTAAAATTTTATTTTTTATTTGACAGTTCATTAATTAACCAATTTTTTTAGATTATTTGAATCCTGAATCTTGCGCAATTTGGATTTTGTTCAAATCTGAAATCATTTTGTTTAAATCTGAGGTATTTTTGTTTGTTGCCATAGCTTTTAAACCTACTGTATTTATTTTTCAAATATGTAAAAAAGCCATCTGCCCTCTTTTTAAAAAGAGGGATTCAAAAATTATTCTATTTTTATTTAAATACTTATAAAAAAGATAATATTTTAGGTAATAATTTGATTTCTAACAAAACTCATAATACCAGCTTTTTATCATATAATTATGTTAATTTTTTAGAATGATGTCATTTTTTGTCAATCAGGTTTCAAGAAATAATGGTATCTGAAACAAGATTGTTACCAGTTTTTAATAAATTTTAACTTAGCTGTAAGTATAAAATGTTTAATTTAATATAGGTTTTTATATTATAAGGATTAAATAATATTGATTTTAAAAAAGTGTTGTAATTATTTAAATTTATTGATACAAAAATTAAAACATAATTTTAAAGTGCAAAGTAGCACAGTTAATAGGCAACATGTTAATCTTTAAAATAATAACCCATGTTTTGGTGGTATAAGATGTGGTCCCCAACCTTGAACTCTGGCAGGAAAAAACATCCAGTATTATCAGGAGAGAGCTCTAATGTCTTGGTTTTGTAAGCAGAGGTGTAGGCAAGGCTTGTATATCAATTATGCGGTTGACTAGATCCTTGATGTGGTCATCAGGATTCAGGGCCTTATCAGAGGAAAGCAAGGGGGCCCCCAAGAGCAATGGGGTAGTAGCCTCTTGCCCATAAAACATAGCAAAGGGGGAGTACCCAGTGATACAATGTTTACTAGGGCAATAGGCAAAGAGGGCAGTGGGCAGGTATAGATCCCAATTAGCAGCATCTGAATAGGTTAGCTTCCATATGATGGAAACTAAAGTTGATTTAGTGCGTTTTTACAGTCTAATTAGTAGACAGGTTATAGGGGAATAATGAAGACTGGTGGGACCCTTAAGCCTCTACAAAAATTTTACTAGCCTTGCATTGAAGTTGGATTCATTATCTGGCAGTAGTACTTGTGGACAGCTGTATCAATAGAACATATACTGCAGCAAAAAGATGGCAGTAGTCTTGACAGTGATGTCCTTGGTGAGGAAAGCCTCTACCCACTTACTGAAGTGATCAAAAGCAATCAGGATAAAGTGACATCCTGACTGCAAACAAGGAAGAGCCCTATAGCGTCAATTCTGACTGTGTGAAACGCATGATGTGGGAGAACTAGTTTGAACTCATGAGATGCAGCTTAGGGACGCTGTAACTGAGATTCATGACAACTAGCAATGGCATCAGGTATCAGCAGCCAAAGATTTTTACAATAGTAATTATTATGAAGACAATTGTAGGTCTTAACAATGCCTTCATGCTCTTCTGTGTGCTTGGAGCATGCTGTAAGTGTAGACTGTTGGGTATAGCTAGCAAGAATCAGCCCTAGTAATTGTTCAATTACTATACCTGAATACAGAGTAGTAAAACCAAAGTAGGAGTGAACAATATATGGGGGTAAAACTTATCTTTATTTCATATATAAATCAAGTTTATATAGAGAGGTGGGAAATTAGTAGAGGGAAAATTGGTGGGATAGAAGGTCAGAGAAGTAGGCCAGGTTTGGCATCAATACTATAATTGCAATACAATACCAATATTAGCTATTGATTTTGCACCCAGGAGTAGAGATTTATTGAGCAATCAGATTATTTATATTACTTCCATTTAGGCTTCTGGACTCAAGTGCACAGTATGAGTCTTAATTCTCAAATTGAAGGCCTTGTTTATTGCCCCTTTGTGTAACCATTGAATTTCCAAATTTCCAAGAGGATTTGAGTGGAATCCACTAGTTCTTGATCAATTGGTCAAGTGATTGCCTAATGTGTAATAACATTCTGGATCTGACTTTGAACTTAACGTCCATCAAATCCATCACATATTAGCACATTGCAACATTTCCTGTCACTGGATTAGATGACAGGGTTTAAAATGCCTACAGGACCCCAGGTAGCAGTATGTTTCATTCCTATACTATAAGATCTCCACAGCTCAAAAAGAAGACTGTTCAAGCAGTTATCCCCAAGAGGAAATGGGCTCCAGCCAAGGCAGCTCGAGCCAAAAGGAAACCAGTTGTGAGGGAGAAGACTCTGGGCCAGCTGTTGCCTACGGTGGATGTGGACAGCCAGTACTTGGACTTGTCAGCCAAGTTTCAGTGGGTGTCAATTACTGCTGTTCCCCTGGAAGAACTGATCCCTTACTGGCAGCCTTGTTCTTGGCTCTTCATCAGCCACTAGTCCTTACCCAGCTCACGTTAGAGGAGAATAATTTGATTAAGTGGCAATTTCTCATGTGTCAGGTGGTGAATTACTTGGAGAGCTATCTTCAGAGTTTTGCTTTCTGTAATCAACAACTTGGTGCCACCCAGAAGGCTACTGTGTTGACCATTCTCAAGGCAGTGGTCAGGGCTTGGGCCATGCCTGGCCAGACTGTTCCTCAGGTGGAAGGTTGGGTAGCTATTGATAGCTTTGAATAAAGGCTTTGTTGTGCCTTTCAGGCTACCCTTAAGGGGGTGAATTCTGTCAGTGGTGACCATCTGATTTCCATGGCCCTTACTGGGAAATTGATGCTACATGGCGCCAAAAGGTTTGACCTTACTAAGGAATACAACATGGTTGCTTTCCTTGACTGGCTTCTTGGGGTATAATACCGTCTAGGTGGGAAGACTCCAGATGAGTCTTTGCTCTGGGAATCCCTCCTGTGGGACTGTCTCTTCCTTTGTTTATTCTTCCCTGTGGCCGTGGGGATCAATTGTGTGCAATGCTTAATGGGTCTTCAATGTCCCATTCTTGGGCATTGGCTTTGTGGGTTCTCTAGAAACCAGCTTTGTTACTAGGTCTTGATTCAGGCCTTGGTTCAATTGGACTGGTATATGCAAGGCCTGTTATCCCAACAATCAAAAGAATCCATTTTCTTTTTCTTATATATTTTTTAGCTTTGGAAAACTGGACAACCCATGGATTTTTTTCATTTTTGAATTTTTGTCTTTAGGTTGTTGTCCTCATTTGGGCTTACTCTTGACTACTGGGAGCGGCACACATATATTGTTCATGCACTCTAGTAATTGATTGCCCAGAAACTGGCTCCTTCATTGTGTATGAGTCAGGGCCAGTCTTTTGGATGACTTGAACAGGACCTTGCCAGAGAGAGGAAAGTTTAGACTCTCAACCATAACCTCTGTGCTAAAGAATTAGACTTCATCTCCAACCATGTAGGACTGTAGGGGAGGGCACTTGGCCATGGCTCAGACAAGGTCTTGGAGTTTCTGGTTAAGGTTAACTGTGTAAGCTTCAGATTATAGCTAAATCAACATATGTACCAGCTTATTGAAGTATGCGTCCAGGGATACTGCCAGGATATGTTTTACTAACAAGTATAGCAGGGGTAATAGTCCTAGTTGTTGCCCGTAGAGTAGCTGGAAGGGTGGCTTTCCTGTGGCCTGATAATAGCCAATATTGTACACAAAGGTTGCTGCTGGTAGAAGTTTATCCCATACTGTCTCCTGTTGATGACTAAGTTTCCAAAGTATCTGTACCAGGCTTCTATTTTTGAGTTCTACTATACCATTTGTCTGTGGGTGGTAGAGAGTAGATAGTGTACCATATATCTCCATCAGCTGATTTAGGTGGGGAATCATATAGCTGATAAAGTTGGTGCCATTGTCTGTCAACAGTACTTGGGGTTAACCATGCTTGTATATTATGTTCTCCAGTATGAACAAAGCAGTGGTCAGGGTGGACTGGTTAGGGATAGCCTTAGCCTCTATTCATTTGATCAGGTGATCTATAGCTACAATAATGAACTTTTTCTTACTGTTGGTGGATGACAAGGAACCCACTACGTCAATAGCCACTGTATGAAAGGCAAACCCAGATCAGATTTGCATGTGCTAGAACTTGGCTACCTTTGGGCACTCAATGTTACAGTTGTGGCAAGAGGCTAAAGTCTCCACCACAACCGTGTGCATTCCTTCCCAGAAGCAATGTTGTTATAGCATTGCTAGTGTCTTCTGAATACCACCGTGCCCAGTAGCCTTGTGTACAGCTACCATGGAGTTTGTGCGCAGAGATGGATGTATATACGGAAGACAGGAATCCCAGCAAAGTTTTAGGAGCTGTCTCTTGGAGACCTTGATTTCAACAGCTAGCTTCTTGAGGGCCTTCTATATTTCTGCTGGTTCCTCCCCCCACAAAAATGGGTCCTCTGTAAGTTTATCATAAATAATGTCAGCTATTGGGGAGACTAAGGCAACAGTAGGCAGACAGGAGAGGCAGTCAGTTTTTGGTGGATTGTGCCAGCTTGATGAATGATTTCATAGTCATATGCTGTAGCTTGATGGCCCAACGTGCTAGACAGCCTTTGGGATCCTTCAGTGTCTTCAGCCATTGCAAGGAAGCATGTTCTGTAACAACTGTGAATTGTACCCCATGAAGGTACACCCTGAATTGTTGTTAGGATCAAATCACTTCTAAGCACTTGTGCTCTGTGAATGTGTAGTTTATCTCATGAACATTGAGGGTACAAGAGCAGTAACCCACTGGATGTTCTAATCCATAAGCTTCCAGATGAGAAAGCACACCACCAATGGCTGTCAAGCTAGTATTTGTGTGAACTACAAAAGGGTCTGGAAAAGCCTGGGTAGGCCAGCACTGGTGCATTGGTGAGAGTATTTTTTAAGGCCTCAAATGCACTCTGGCATGCCAGGCTCCAGAAGAAGTCTACAGCAGCACAAAGGAGTTGTAAGAGTGCATCTTCCAGTGTGGGAAAATTGGGGATAAAGCGGTGATAGTAGCCTATTATACCAAGGAAGACTTAGAAATCCCTTTTACTAGAGGGTAACTACATCTTTTCAATGGCCTCAACCTTGAAAGGGACAGGACAGAATCCATCAAGGCTGATGATAAAACCTAAGAATTTTAGGTGCTCTTTGAAGAAGTTGCAATTGCATGGCTTCAGCTTTAGATTGTCAGCTAAGAGCTGTTTGAAAACATCCTTCAGATGATACAAGTGTTTGGTAAAGGTGAGAGAAAAAATTGATGTACCAAGATAACTAGGACGCAGGAGAGTTTGAGATCTCCCATCACTGCATCCATGGCTCTCTGGAAGGTGGCTGGCGCATTGAATAGTCCTTGGAGCATCCTTTTGGGTTAGAAAAGCCCTTGATTGGTAATGATGGCGCATTTCTCTTGGTCAGCAGGTGGAAGATCAATTTTCTAATACCCACTAATAAGGTCCATTGCACTAAAGAACTTGGCACCTCCCGGTTGATCTGGCGTATAACCAATGCAAAGAAGTGGGTAGGAGTCCTTCTGGTGACAGCATTCAGACAGCGGTAGTCAATGACCACTCAATTACTAATGTCCTTCTTTTTGACAATCAGCAGAGGAGCAGCCCAAGGGCTCTTGCTGAGGACCAGGAGTCCAGTACCCAGTAGTTTCTGGAGCTCTTTGTTGGCCACATCATGGTTATCTTGACTACACCAAATTGGTCTAGAGCAAATTGGGGGTATCCTTGGGATCAATGTGATGCACTAAATCTACTGCCTTCCCAAGGTCATACTCATCTTTAGCAAACACGTCCCTGTATTGGGAAAGAAGATCCATAGCCAGGCTTTTGCTTGTCAGAGAGGCCTGATAGAAAATCACGGCTGATGACTGACAGAACTCTTGGTTGCTCACAGGGTAAGCCCTACTCTGAGAAGTCTGAGAAAGGGGAAGCTCCATGTAGGTTCCCATGTTCTTCTAAACGTATGTAGCCCAGCAATTGGTACTTAGAGACAGTCATTGGTTGGTGACTCATGTTAGCCAGCAACACCAGAATTTCCTGATTGCTAGGCATGATGATTCCTGGTGCTACCCATGGATCCAACTGATATGCATTGGGGATGACAAAAATCTCTCCATGGGTATCAGTGGGAAGTGCAAGTGATAGGCCAGTATTATGTATTACTTGTGAGCCTGGTGGTATAACACTGTGGAGGGCGCATACACAGAAATGCCCTTGGTTTCTCCCACCAAAAGCAGTAGTACCTTAGTCTTCTTACTGTGCAGAGTAAAGGTAACTGGCAGTTCTCCATCTGCGTACTCTGGTTGATGTAGTGCAATCAATGTAAGGGCAGGTCATAAGGGCAATTGTCATGGTAGAACATGGGATTGAATGGCCCAAGATTCCAAATGTATGGTCCATGGTTTGTCACAGTGCCATACTGAACCATAAAGCTAGCTCTAATAAGAATGTCATAGCTGTTATTCTCCAGAACTATGGCAGGGACAGTGGCCATTACCTAACAAATAAGAGAGGGAGAGAAGATTAAGCGATTTTTGCTCTAATAGTCTGTGGCCCAGATGTACCAAAATCTTCATGATAGGCTGAGACTGGTGCAGGCTTTAGCTTCTTGACCAGCTGCAAGGATATAATGTTCCCTGGGGCACCAATATCCAGTATGGCTTGGATATGGGTTTTGTTCACTACCAGGTTGATATAGGTAAAATCCTGGCGGTCTTCTCTGATCCCCACAATATTGGAGACCTGGTGCATACTCAGTCCTTTGAGTATCTCCTGAAAGGTAGTCATGGCTGCTCCTACAGCTGGGCTTGCTTCCTTGAGGGACTCTAGAGGGGCTGAGACATTTACTGTACGCAGCAGCTTGGTCAGTTGTTCAGCGCTGTCCCCCTTGGGAGAAACTTCCAAGCCTGGTTGAGCCAGCTGCCTGGCATACAGTAAAGTGACCGTTTTCTGAGCTATCTGTGGGATGACCACCTCAGGGCAAAGCGTCGTCCAATGGGTACAAGTGTTAACCTTGAGAACTTGATCTAAGAGGTTCTCTTAAACTCCTTCCAAGTCAGTATCCTTGTGTAAGAGTTGAGAGTTGAAGTCAATTAAAGAGGGCTCTTATTTAAAACTCAGAGGGTGGTAAGGCAGAAGGCCTCAGATCAGGTTTGTTGGGGGGCAGAGGTATGGGGGGAGATGAGGGTGTCAAAACTACAAGGACAGCCAAGCAATTCTCTTTATACTGGCTGCTTAGTAGTTTTTGACTGGTCCTAGTTTTCTTCCTCCATATCTGCGTCATCAGCGTAGTCCTCCTCCTCTGGTTCTGCTCCTACCACCAAGCCCTTTCAGGGGGATTTAAAATCCCAGGAGAGATTACCAGGCTTGTTAAACTTAAACCAAAGGCGTGCTGAGTCATTCAAACTACCAGGATTGAGATCAACTGGCTTCAAACCATCTGTTCTGAAATTTCTGCTTCTGGCTTCAGTGGGAGGTTTGGGTGTTCCTTTAGGTAGGAGGATCTTGAACTCTTCCTTGTAAGTTTGCATCAATTGTATCAGGTCAGGGACTGTCTTGACAGTCTAGATCCAAGATTTCAGTACAAGCAATAGTTTCTTGTTGATCTGTACTGCATTGAGAAGTTCTGACTGCACATCAATGAACAACACTGCCTTCATGAAAGCCAAGGTGTGTGCTTCCAAGTAGAATCTGGAAGTGAAATTCTCCAAGGTTTCTCCCACCTTAAGCTTAGTATCCAAAAAGTCCATTGTTGAAACCGCAGGCTCAACCTGCCAGCAAGGATCCAACCAAGTGGGTTTTTGACCCGCAATCAGATTACCCAGTCACTCAAAGCCAGACTAGGAAGTCAACTTGGATTGCCTAATCCAGCCACATGAACAAACAATGATCCTATACAATGAAAGGCTTGGTTTAGCGCTTGACTCATTATCAGGATCAATCACCCTCTCACTATTCAACTGAGTGATCAACACAATCATGTTCCTGATATCCACAATTTACATCAACTATATAATAACTATCTCTCAATAAAGAATATCTAGTTTTCAATTATTTTTCCCCTTGTAACTCTGCTAAAACAGCACAGTTACAACATTGGTATCACAGGTAGGTTTTCCATCCTACCTTATCTTGAAAAAATTCCGCCTGTTGCCCGCACACGCTGTGGCCAACAAATCCTCAACAGAATTATGTCTGGCCTCCTGCCCAACTGGACGCCATAAACTCCTGGTACCAAGATACCTGATGGCTTTGTTCTCTACCAAAACATGGTGATCCTGCTACCCGCCTTCAATGCCCTGTCTGCCCTAGGGTTCTTTCAGGCACCTTCCTCAATGCTGCAACCCGCTGACAAAACCACCATGCCCACCTACGTTGCACAAAGACTTCACAGCGCCGCCTTGGAGCCCTTTGCAGGGGCCAACGACAACAATGCTGTCGCATGGATCCAGTCCGCCCAAAGCAAGCTGGCTCAGATGGAATGCCCACAGCGGTTTTGGATTGCAGAGATTTCCATTTGTCTGACCAATGACGCTGGCACCTGGTGTGACAAATGGCACAAAGAGCACACTGACAAGAACTGGGACACCTTCAAACAGGACTTCTTGGCAAGATTTGTGCTCAAGGACACAGCACTCATGATCATATGCCAAGTAAAGAACCTGACTCAGACAGGCACCGTAGAGGAACTCACCTGCGCCTACAAGGAACTCTGTCTCCATGCCCCATCCAACATGGCTTTTGACACCCCAGCAACTCACCTCATGTACTATGACGCTCTCAAGTTGCACTTAATGAGACATGTGAACCTGGACCAAGTTACCAACCTGCAAAGCCAGTACCGCAAAGCAGAAAAAGTGGGAAAAACATCATACACTCTTCACAAGGCACAGACTGGGAAACAAGAGAGACCCAAGGACTCATATTCAAGTGGACACTCCTCTCAAACACCTCTTGGAGGCAACAGAAACAACACCAGCCACAAGCCCATGGGTTTGAATGGGAATGGGAATGTGAATAACGGCCAATCAAATTGTACCCATTTCCGTGTCACCGCCACCCAAGGCAACCAAGATGAGGGAAAAGCCCAGGGAGAGCACTAAGAGAGCCAGGCTCTCCCCACTCAACTCCTGACTTGCCCAACAATGAATACCAACCCAAGGACGTGGACCAATGTCCAATGATCCAAGTGCCCTCAGAAGACCTGGTACTATACACCATCGCCAGACATCCCAATAAATTGATGACTTACCCTTTCTGCTTTTGCAGTACACACAGCTCAGCACTATTGGACTTGGGCGCAGATTGAGCTATAGTCAACAGCAGCTTTGTGAACAAATTCAAGCTGGCTACTAATCCTTTGCGGATTAAAAACGTGGTCCTGGCAGGTGAACATCACATTGCCGTGACAAAAGAAACTGCTCCCTTCTCTGTCATGCTTGAGAGCCTCCACTCCACCATCCAAGGTCCTGTCATTGACTTCCCTAAGTTTGACATTGTACTGGGACTAGAATGGTTACAGAGAAACAACCCTCACGTGGACTGGGCAACCTCAGTGCTGACCATCAAGCGCAAAGAGGTCTACCACCAGATCTACCCAGACTCTGTAGACCAACTCCTACAATACCACGTCTTTTACGCATTACAGAGACTTTGGACAAGAAGGAAAATCTGAAAGCAATTGACTGGGACTCCTGTCAGTATGAAATCATACACTTTAAGGACCACCAGGACACCTCCACACTGCAAGATTGCGACATTGTGGCCCATCACCCAGAAATCTTTAAGGAGACATTACCTGGGCTACCCCCTGAGAAACACATCCAACACTCTATCCAACTCAAGGGGGCTGTACCCAAGGCACACCCCATTTACAGGCTGACCCCAAACAAGGACAACACCCTGTGCGCCTATCTCAAGGAGGCACTGGAAAAAGGACTTATTTGCCCCTCACAGTCTCCCTTTGGGGCCGCGGTATTCTTTGTGACCAAAAAGGACAGTACCTTACACCTGGTCACGGACTACTGCGCCTTGAACAAAGTCCCTTTAAGAATTGTTACCCATTACCACTAATTGACAATCTCTTCAACGCTTTGGGAGGAGCCACAGTCTTCTCCAAGATTGACTTAACCGCAGGCTACAACCAGATTTGCATCAAGGAAGAAGACATCCCCAAGACAGCCTTCTGCACTAAGTACGGCTCCTACAAATGGGTCATTATTTGTTAGATTAAGCCAAGGCGCCAGCTTAAGCATTTTAAAGACTTTTAACTTCTTTGGTATCATTTAAGCCGTAAACTTATGTTTTTTGAACATTAATATAATGCTTAGTTTACTGAATAAAAGTTTAAGGGTGTAAAGTATACAAATAATAAAA
The DNA here is from genome assembly GCA_014839935.2 of Entomophthora muscae. Taxonomy (NCBI): domain Eukaryota; kingdom Fungi; phylum Entomophthoromycota; class Entomophthoromycetes; order Entomophthorales; family Entomophthoraceae; genus Entomophthora; species Entomophthora muscae. Next base: position 27,328 of record QTSX02002493.1, on the reverse strand, counting down.
ATGAATCTTATTTCTATTAACTGTATTTTTGCTAAAAACCCTTTTTTCAATTTTAATAAGCCAAGAATCAAATATATGAGTTGCATGGGAGAGTAATAGCAGCCCCAAAGCCATAATCGCTATTACCCTATCTTTGGCTCATATAATTAATATCTTAGTTATTTTTAGAAAAAAAAGTTGTTGTATTTAAAAGACTATTTACCCTATGTGAAATATAAGTTTTTGTTATGCGTCCAACTTCATGAACATGTCCTACTAATCCTTTAGTAGTATCAGCTCTCTTTGTTTCTCTGTCATCTGTGCAGAACTTTTTACAATAATTTATTTTGGAGTACTCCTTAACATCCTCAAATGTCAAAGGTGAAACATACAGCTCACCATCTTTCATTAAATATGAAAGATTAACATAAAATGCTTTGACTTCAAGCCAGCTTTTTTTAGGCCTAGATTTTCTATCATAGATGTAAAAAAAGTTTTTTGGGAAACATCTGAATTATTTACAAGTGACTCATATAAACCCTTTCTTTCTTCCTCTCTCTCAAAAACCATTTTGAGATCATTTATATTTTTTATATACATCTCATTTTCCTTTTGTTTAAATATTTTAGATAATACACCAAAATGACCATCAACAATACTTTTGTCATGACACTCAACAAATCTATTAAACTTAATTGTTCCTTTTATAATTTTAGGTACCTCTTTAAAAAGATAATATAAGAATTCATAAGATCTAAAATGATTACCATTATCTGTCCAAACTTTAATATTTTTAATATTCTTAAATTTATTATTTTTAAGTAGACTTATCAAACACTGACCTGAAAACAAAGAGTCATGAGATAAAATTTCAGATAAAAAGTCATGATACTCATATTTAATTTTCTCATTTTCTTTAAAAGCAATTGCAAATCCTAATAAAGAAATAGGTATTTTCTCATAAAAACAATTATTTGTCTCTATAGGACCCCCACCTATTTTAAAGTTTTCTTTATAGTCTATTACTATAACACATGAATTATTATTAAGATTATTTATATCACTAATAAATTCTTTATTTTGATGCTTATAAAACTTTTCATGTAGGTCAATAGATTCCAAATTTTCTTTAATAGATTTAGGCAATGGCAACTTCTTTATATTCAAATCCTTTTTCTTCATTTCTAATAATTTTTTTAAGTTGCAAATGTTACACATATAAGTTTGCTTTTTGCTTTTAATTATATTATTAGGAATAAGCTTATAGAAAGTTGAAAGTGAAATAGAAATATTGTTTTTTATTTTCATATCTTCATAAATTTCTTTTTTGTTTTCAATAAGGAGTATTTTATATTAGTTGAGTATTCACTCAATTCTTTTTGTAACTCTTCATAAATCAATCCAGGGGATTTTTTAGTGAATTGGCTGGTTGGGAATGAATTTTTTAATATGTGTTTTAAAATATTTTTTATGTTTTCTTTCTTTACTGAATCATTTTTTCCTTTTTTATTTTTTGAATTTAATGATGCTTTTTTAGCATTTTTTATTTTTTTAGAATATGAATACTTATTTTTTGTCATTTTAAATCCACAATCCCAAAGCTCTTTCAGACTATAGCTTGATGTAACCAATGCTCTTAGGGAAGGAAGGTGCTTGGCAGGGGACTCTGACATCAATTCCTTTAGGTTGTTAAGGAAATCATCTGTCTTAGAATTTTGTATGACAGGTAAGAAGGTACTTTTTCCAAACTCTGTTTTTAATAAGAAATGCTCAACAAAGCTGTTAAGATCACTGCCAGCAGTAAAAAGGAATGCTTGTTTAAGCATAGAGATTCTTTCTCTCTTAGTAGAAGCCCCCAGTGAGAAGAAGGGTGTCATCTGAGGTGCAAACTTGATGGGTTCCATAATGACAGTGGTTGGGTTCCTTGGCTTGGTTCAGGCAGTTCTTGCTTGGAAATAGATGTGCAGTTATCAGAGAGGAGTAAAGCTGTGGATTGTAAAGTAAATTTCTGTAAAGTTGAGCTGTTTAAATACCATGTTAGCTGAGCTTTTGCACTACATGCATAAATCCCCAACTGATCTCCTTAATTTATCAATATCACCCCTGGAGTCTGATATCATTGTTTATTTACCCCTTTTTATATTCTGGTTAACTGTTGATATCTCGGCAAATAGTAATTCAATCTCGCTCAAACTAGTATCATTAGAAAGCCCTTAATCTCAGCTTTCAGAATTATGCTGCAACGTTATATTTCAATACCAATTTAGTATCTTGAAGCGGCTTTGAATGTAAGCTTATAAAATTATTATTTGAAATAAAATATGCTAATTAACTCTTAAAGTATAATATTTTAATCAGTAAACTAAATTTAAAGTATAAATTATTATTTAGCTTACTTCTAGTAACCAACTCAAAAACCTTTTGTTTAAATAAACTTAAGTTTATTGTAACTTTTAACAGTTCATAAAAAATGAACTTTATATATCTTAAATCTATCAAAACAAAAATGTTATTTTTAATCACATATAAATATTTGCTTGTATAATTAAAGTTGTATCTTATTTTTATAGATACAATGACTAAGATCATTTTTTATTTAGTTTAAATAAATTTCAACCTTTATAAAATTTAATTAAATAAAGAAAGATTTTGATACATTATTTTTTATGTTTGAATTTTTTATACATATTATCTCTAGCATACAGTATAAAAATAAAATTTTATTAAATAGTTGTATAAAGCCATTTTATTAATATCAAATACTTAAGAATTTGAAAAGCAAAACTTTTACTCTCTTATAATTTCTTATTATATATTTTCTATAAAATCTAACTTAAGAATAAATTACTTATGCTAAATGAGATCACTGAAATTTCAATAAAAGTTTAGTTTTAATTTTAGATTTAGTTTTTTTAACTTTTTACAAGATTTTTTATAAAACAAATCCAAAATTATTTAATATTTATTTATTAAATATGCAAAAAAGCTGTCTGCCCTCTTTTTAAAAAGAGGGATCCAAAAATTATTATATTTTAAATTAAATATTTTTAAAAAAGCTAAGATTTTAGGCAACAATTTAATTTCTAACAAAAAGCATTGTATCAGTTTTATTGTATTTTTATGTTTCTCTTTTTAGAATGATGTCATTTTTTACTAATCAGCTTTCAAGAAAAATGGTACATGAAATAAGATTGTTACTAGTTTTAATACAGTTTAATTTAGCTGTAAGTAGAAAATAATTAATTTAATATAGGTTTTATATTATAAGGATTGAATAAGATTTATTTTGATAAAATTGTTATAATTATTTAAATTTATTGATAAGAAAATTAAAACAAAATTTTAAAGTGTTAAGTAGCACAGTTAATAGGAAACAGATTAATCTAACAAATAATGACCCAAATTGTGGTACTCAACTTTGGCATGACCAATGCCCTGTCCACCTTTGTAACCTTCATGAACAAAGTGTTTGCGCCACACATAGGCAAACACGCCCTTGTGTACCTGGACAATATCATTGTCTACAGCCCCTTGGTGGAACAGAATCACAAGGACCTAGAGGAAGTCTTTGCGACCCTGGCACAACACAAACTTCTGGCCAAGCCCTCCAAATGCCAGTTCTTCTGAGAGCAACTACCCTTCTTGGGACACATAGTCTCAAAGGACAGCATCAAACCCAACAGTCAGAAGATACAAGCCATCTGCAAAATGCCACCTCCCATGGACAAGTCAGAACTACGCACCTTCTTAGGAATGGTGGCCTATGTACAATGCTTCATACCCAACTGCGGCGTCCTGACTGCCCCCTTGTCTGCCATAACAGGCGCCAAGTCCAAATTTGTATGGACCCCCCAACGTGACCTCTGTTTTAGACGTCTCAAGGGAAAACTCAAAACAGCACCCATATAACAGTACCCCAAACAAGACAGAGAATACCAGATGGAAACCAACGCTTCAGATGCATCCATTGGGGGAGTACTGCAAATTAAGAATAGTGATGGTGATTTCCTGCCAGTAGCCTACAATTTGCGCAAACTGACAGATGGCAAGTGTCAATACCCAATCCACAACAAAGAACTGTTGGCCATTGTACACTGCCTAGTCAAATGGCGCTGTTACCTGGAATAGCAGGAAGAATTCACAGCACTAACCAATCATAAGTCATTCATCTATTTCAAGACACAAGCAAACCTGTCACGCCGCCAAGCGCGGTGGATGGAAATCTTAGAAAGGTTTAACATGCTCATCCAATATAAGCCTGGGGCCAAACTTGCCATGGCAGACACCCTGTCCCGCCTGTATGTCTGCACTTCTAGGGGAGAAAATGGGCTCAACCCAGACTGGCCTCTCCTAGTGCTCTGTACAAAAGACAAAGGGTTCCCTGTAGGCACAACCAATATCACCAAAGAAACAGTCATCAAGAATGAGCACCTCTTTGCTGACGTATATGGGACTCTTCACAGAAAGATGTTGGATGGCACAACCATTTGTTACATTCCTACACATCAACAAGTCAATACCATTCTTTGCTACCACAGAGATCTTGGACATACCAAGAGCTGAAATCTATATGAATTCCTAAAACATAAAGCCTGGTGGCCAACCTTATACCGCAATGTCCAGGAAGTGCTAGAACAGTGTGAGGTCTGCAAAAAGTTTGCCAAAAGCAAAACCCCGCCTAAATCTGTACTCCCCATTCAAACCCAACTACTGTTCAAGGTATGGGCTCTGGACATTGTGGGCCCCATGCCAGGAAAACACAACAACAAGAAATACATCATCACAGTCATCAATTTTGCAACAAGGTGGCCAGTAGCCCAAGCAGTGAAAACACACACCGGTAAAAATGTCTGACAATTCATTGGCAAAGAAATAATCAGCAGGTGCGGAAAGCCAGAATCTCTGATAACCAATGGGGGCAAAGAATTTACCTCCAAAAACACCTACGTGTACCTCACCAAACATGGGGTCAAACACACCGTTACAACACCATACCATCCACAGGCCAATGGACGCGTAGAGCAGCTGAATGGTAGCCTCGTGCAAGCCCTAGCCAAACTCACCGCTGGGAGACCTGAAGACTGGTATAAGTAGCTACTGACTGCATTACTTGTGTGCCAAACCCAAGTGAAAAGATCCACCAGGAAAAGCCCATTTGAACTGGTTTACAGCACACAGCCAAATATCATTCAAGCATTGACAGGACCCAAACTGGAAATTCCAAGTCAAGTCCCCCTTGCTCTGATCCTTAAGTAATAGAGGCCAACAGCGAGCAAGCAGCCAAAGAAAAGGAACACTTAAAAAAGACCTTTGTACCCATCTGCCAGAGACATGAAGTTGGGGTCATGAATATTGACAAAAGCAAACTACAACCCAAAAAAATAGGGCCAGCAATCATCCTAAAGGTAAACAACAATAACACTTCCACATTTGGCTCATGAAACACAAGCAAGACAAGACATTACAACATAACCGCCTACAACCTTGCAAAGCAAGACAGAAACAACAAGAAACTCCCCTGCCTGCCACCAAACAACAACTGGTTCAATATGGCGCCCGGGCTCCTGACAACCTCCCTGACAACCTGCCTCCAGAGGAGGCCAACTTTCAGCCCTGGGGATGTCAAAACTGCAGGCTCAACCCGCCTGCAAGGTTCCAACCAAGCGGGTTTGTGACCCGCAATCCAATTACCCGGTCACTCAAAGCCAGACTAGGAAGTCAACTTGGATTGCCAAATCCAGCCACATGAACAAACAATGATCCCTCATAGTGGATACCTCAATTTGGCGCTTGACTCATTATGAGGATCAAGCCGCCCCCTCTTTCATCTAGCTGTTTGATCACCAATCATGTTCCTACTATCCATTGATATACAATAGCTATATAATCACTATCTCACAATAAAGATTATTATCTATCTTCTAAATATTTTTTTCCCTTGTAACTCTGCTAAAATAGCACAGTTACAACATCATCTTCTGTTCTAGGAGGGATTCCTGGCTACTGAACTCTTCCATCAATTCCCAATAGATTTTGGCGTAGGTCCAGTCATTTTCTGGGAGGTGGGTTATATCAACATCTGTGTGCCAGTGTCCAGGCAGTTAATTATGGTAGCGTCCTTCATAGCTTCATCTGCACTATATATTGAGTTCTGGTATAGTAAGAGGAACATGGCTACATTACTCTTTCTGTCAAACCTGGGGAGGTTGGCTGGTTTGAAGAAGGACAAAGAGTTGTGGGGAGCAATTGCCACTGGTCCAGCCTGCCAATTAGGAGAAGCAGGTCTGTTGCAATTGGCCTTGAAGGCAGCAAAGCATGCTTTAGACACAGCCTTGTGTGCCTCTCTCTGTTGTGCTTTGAGGTCCTGTACCGTCTTTTCAATGGTAACCATAGATGGGCCACCATTCTCTGTCACCACTTCTAGTAATTGGATGGAACATTCAAGCCTTTGGTTGGTCTCTTCCTTGCTATCCAGGCTGTGGTATTCTACTTGCCCAGATGAGTTCTGGCAACTGGCTTGGGATTGATTTCCAGTGTCTATAGGATGATGTTGGGTATGAAAGCTATCCATCTTCTGTTCCAAGGACGCCATTTTACTGTTTTCTCTCTCCAACTGATCCTGGATTGAAGCCATCAGGGCCCTGTTTTTGTCCAGTTTGTTGGCATAAGCTCAGTTCTCTAGACGTGTGACATCTAAGTACTCTTTCAGTAGGCATATCCTCTTCTACTGGTTGGTCAGTGTCTCTTGGAGTTTTGAGATCTTCCCAGCATTGGTTTTGTCTTGGCTTTGGTATCAGCTAGACAAGGTGGCCTTCTCAGCCTGGAAACCATTAAACTTGTGTTTGACTTTACCAAACTCTCTGTAGATAAACGTTAAGCCAATGCCTGCTTCCTTCACCTCATGTTGTAAATTTAATAGGTGGGCACTAAGTTCCAAGATATCTCTATTCATCATTGTATTCAAAGGGGAAGGAGTATATACCACCAGTTGGCTGGGGCCTACCAGAGGAAGTGCTGCCAGGCGTTGGCTCAAGATAGTCACCTGTTGGACCAGCTCACGGATGACCTGTTCATTTTCTTTGTTGTGTGCTGCCACTGTAGAAATTCAGTTGGAGTCCAGCCCTTGGTGTCAGAAAGTCTGGATTAATTGATGGGGAACTAAAGAGTTCATTCCCTGTTCAACCGCTTTAAACCAGGGGATTATGCTGTTCTGGACCATCACCACTTCTGAGAGCTGATTAATCAACAATTCAAAGTTGGCAGACAAGTTGTTGTGCAAGAGCTGGAGGAATGCTTGTTGGTTTTTCACTAGTGCTCCTTAGTCTTGTATAAGCTCTGTAGATGTCCCAAATTTAACCAATTGTGACAGATAGCTGGATGTGCAAAGTTTGGATGTAGTCCTTCACGTGTTCAGTGGTTCAGAGGTCCTTACGTAGTTGGTCAAGATTTACCAGGCTTATGTTAAGGAACCTTTCCATGGATATTTCAGCAGATGGATTTTGAATAGCCAGAAATTGTGATTATTATCCTTTGTTGTCTGCTCCATTGTCTATTCTGGTTATGGATTGTTGGATGGCTTCTTCAGAGGGACTGGCATTAGCGTCCAATTTCATGGGTGCAGGTGTAGTCAATAGTAGTGGGCTCTGGTTGCCAAGTGATAAGGGCCAGGGGGCATCATCCATAAATTTTTGGAGTTGGGCAATACCACTGGGTAGGACTTGGTAGGCATTATTGTTGCCACAAGACATCCCTCTCTCCACCAAGAAGGAATTTCAGGGGTGAGAAGGACCAGGTGCTTGTTCAAAGATTGCCATGAGCTCCAAATTTTGTAGGTGTAGACTGTTGGGTATAGCTATAAATAATTAGCCCTGGTAATTGTTCAATTACTATACCTGAATACAGAGTAGTAAAACCAAAGTAGGAGTGAACAATATGTGGGAGTAAAAACTTATCTTTATTTCATATATAAATAAAGTTTATATAGAGAGGTGGAAAATTAGTAGAGAGAAAATTGGTGGGATAGAAGACCAGAGAAGTAGGCCAGGTTTGGCATCAATACTATAATCATAATATCAATATCAATATTAGCTATTGATTTTGCACCCAGGAGTAAAGATTGATTGAGCAATCAGATTATTTATATTACTTCCATTTAGGTTTCTGGACTCAAGTATCAAATAGGCGCTTTGATTCCAGAATTAAAGGTATTATTTGTTGCCCCTTAGTATCTTCTCTAAATTGCCAAATTGCCAAGAGGATTTGAGTGAAATCTACTAGTTCTTGATTAATTGGTCAAGTGATTGCCTAATGTGTAATTATATTCTGGATCTGACCTTAAACTTAATGCCCATCAAATCCATCACATTTTAGCACATTGCAACAGGGCATCAACAATAGGCAAAGTCTGGAGAAAGTGTAGGGTGGTTACTGGTTACAAGTTTTCTTGAATAGCTGGCTGTTGTAAATAAGGGTGTATTCTGATAGTTCAGTCTGAGTCAATTTAATTTCCTCAGTTTAAATCTCCCAAACAAAAGAACATCTAATAAGCTCATACAACTAGTCTGTCTCTGCAAGGTGAAGGGCTAAGATAGGAATTTGTGATAAACTATCTGCATTTCAATATTGGATCCTATCACAATGTTTACCATGAAGTCATATCCTTGAAGGCAAAGGGACCACCTAGCTAAACGCCTTTCAGGCTCCTTGAGTTTTTATAACTACTTAAGAGGGGTGTGGTCAGTAACTACAGTTAAATGGATGCTTTAGATGTAATAGTGTGATTGCTTGACAGCATGCAGTACTATTAGACACTCTTTCTCTGTAAATCTATAGTTTTTATCATGCTTGTTGAGAGCTTGAGACATATAAGTCACAGGGGATCCACTCCATCATTGTCTAGTTAGATGAGGATGGCCAGATTACTAGCATCAGAATAGATGATAAACTCTTTATCATAGTTGGGGTATACCAGTATAGGATCCTTGAGATTTTGCTTAAGGGTCTCAAAGGCTTGTTGTTGGCTGGCAGTCCATTCAAATGGGGAATTGTGTAGTAACTGGACTAGGGGTTCACTAGTGTTGGCAGAATCAGGGATGAACTGCCTATAGTAACCCATCATGCCTAGAAAGACCTGTAATTCACAAAGATTGGTGGTCAGAAGCATCTTTTCAATAGCCTTAACCTTATTGGTCATTGGTTGGATTCCAGACTTAGTTACTCATGACCCAAGAATTCAAGATGTTCCTTGAAGAAAGCACATTTAGAACGCTTTGGTTTGAGGCCAGCCTCTCAAATCTTAAGGAAGATTTCTTTCAGGTGAGCCAAGTGATCTGTAAATGTTGAACTAAAGACAGTTATGTCATCCAAGTATATCAAGACACAAGAGAGCTTTAGGTTATATAGTATGAAATTCATGGCGCACTAGAAGGTAGCAGAAGCGTTACATAGCCATTGAAGCATGTGTGTAGGCTCAAAAACCCCTCATAAGTAATGAGTGCTGCCTTATGCCAATCTTTGGGGAGATAGTAACTTGTCAATATCCAGATGCCAGATTTATGACTGAAAAGAGCTTTGAGCCTCCAAGACATCAAAGGGCATCATCTATGCAAGGCAGAGGATGTGAGTCTTTCTTAGTGAGGGAATTCAGGTGGCAGTATTCTATCACTATATGATGTCCTCCATTTTTCTTCTTAAGTATTGGTAATGGCAAAGCTTATGGACTCTGTGAGGGAGCAAGCAGCTAAGAATCTATTAATTGCTTAAGTTCCCTAGATACTTGAGCATATTCCACTTGACTATTTCAGTAAAGTTTAGCTCAAAAGGGGGGCGTCACCAGTGTCAATCTGATGGATAACACCTTTGGCTAACCCATAGTTGGTACTGTCCTTAGCAAAGATGTTAGAAAATTGGTCTAGCAAGTCTAGCACATCTTTCTGTTGAAATGGGGACAGCTGTGGAAAGTCTTTCACAGTGAACAAGGATAGGTCTTGGGGTTCATACTCAGGTAGGTTAAAATCTTGGAACGTGCCAAAGGGATGAAGAGACAGGACGTCAGGAGCGCTCAACAACTTGCCATAGCCAACAACCTGCCCTCTAGACACATGTATGGGAGGGGCAGTCAAGTTAGCAATTAGCAGTTGAGCTGGGTCTTTATGGGAGACATCCAAGATCCCTGGACAGAGATAGGGATACTGCACCCTAGCAAGGGGGAGAGTATAACTCTAGAAACGTACACTTGGGTAGCTCATACAATATTTGGGAGTCTAGGATAGCCTGAGATCCAGGGGGAATGGTTACAGAAGAAGTGGCCAAGAGAGGAATCCCTTCAGATGCAGGATAAGCCATAGGAGGGCACTTCATGTTGGAGGAATGGGTACAGTATTTTATAGTGAAAACACCAGTGGGATATTCTGAGGCACACATCTTGAGGCAATTCCTGGGAACTTTAACTAGTTCTTCAAAGATCAGAGGGACCTCATACCCTAAGATAGAGAGGTAAATGTCCTTTAAGTTGATGATCCCATTGTATTCCCTAAGTAATTGAGTACCAACTAGGAGGTTGTAGCTCTCATTCTCTAGAACTACAGCAGGCGCGGCTAGAAGTAGTTTACCAAAATGCATGGTAAGAGCTGATTACGCTCTTATTGCATGAGTCATAGACAGGCCAGTAGTAACATATAATTTATGATAGTTGAGACTGGTTCTGGTTTAAGCTTCTTCACAAGCTTGGAGGATACAGCATTAACTGGCAACCCAGTTTTCAAGAAAGCCTTGATCTTCAACTTTTGGTTAAATATCTCTACTAAAGTAGTGGTACGCCAAAGGGTGGGAGGATATACAGGATATCTTGTGCTTCAGCTAGTTTCTTGTCCTGTTCTTATCATACACCTCAAACCAGGGAGCTCCTTGTAGACATTCTGAAGAGGAAGAGATACTGAAACATTTTTAAAGACAGTGTCAGCTACTTTGGCCACTTCTTCATATGGCTCTACTAACACAGGTGATCTCTTAGCTTGTGTGAGTAAAGGCAAGAGACAAATTCCTTGGCTTTGGCCAGAGTTTTGGTGATTGTTGTAGTCTTTTCAGAGCATATTTTGTGGGTAAAAAAAGTTTTGGGCACTGATAGAACCAAATATTCATAGGCATTGGAGTCTTCAGTATACAAATCATCAATTTCTGAATTATCAGAGATATCATGGAATAATAGTAGAATTGGAGGAGCTTGGGAATTTGAAACTTGGAATCTGCTATGGGTGGGGGAATTGAAGGAGACTGGGAGGAACCATCAACCAAGAGTGTCTCTGCCTCTAGGTTGACTGTTCTTTTACTGCCTGCTCTTTAAGGTTAGCATCTTCAACCAATAGGTTGGTAAAAACACAAGATTAGTGGCCTATTTGTCCACAGTTATGACATTCTTAGAATCTAGGAGGATTCTGTGAGTTCATGATGAGGATATGAGAGTAACAGAAATTTCATGATAGTAAGAAGCCGTTTATAAGTGGTGGAGAATTACCACCCAAATCCACATAGAGTTAATGATTAACCACCAACGTGGCTTCAGATACTGTTTTGTAAAATTTCCAAATGAGATACCATGAATAAGTAAAACAATTAATCCAAACCAAAGTAGCCCAAGATAAATAGCCTGTGAAAGCATAGGAGTGTCTTCTGAATAAAATTCAGGAAATTAAGATGAACCATGATTTTTGGTTTCAAAGACATGGGATACAACTACAAGATTGGAAGGCATGAAATTAACATTGGGCGGTGCCAACAACAAAGTTCCAACTTCAGGGGCCTATTTTCCAGTAATGACTTGATTAAGAATCAGATTGTATGGAATGTAGCACCACAATACAACTACAGGATGCACTTTAAAAATTTAAGTTAGACCAAGGGATATATGATTTTTATTGAGTAAACTTTTGAGAGAACTCAACTCTTAAGAGTTGAAACAGTGAAAATTATTCAATATATAACAAAAAATTGACTAAGCAACACTGCCTGGATCCTGAGCTCCTATTCCTTCCACATTTTCAAGTGAGTTTCTGGTCCAGGTTGCAAAGAACCCTTGGGTGACTAATTTCTGATGATCATGCTGATAAATAAGTTCATATCTGGTGACCCTTAAATTATATCAATTTATCAACATCAACTTACAAGGAGGAATCATATTCAACTGGCAAACTGAAGCAGCTGTGTAGCAATATGCTAGAATGTAATGGATTTGATGGACATTAGGTTTGAAGTCAGATTACAGAACACAATTACACATAGGCAATCACTTGACCAGTTGATTGAGAATTAGTGGATTCAAGAGCAATCTAGATTCCACTTGAATTCTCTCAGTAATTTGCAATTTGGAGGTTACAATAAGGGACAACAAATAAGGCCTTTAATTTTGAAATCAAAGCGCCTATTTGGTACTTGAGTCTGGAAACCTAAATGGAAGTAATATCAATAATCTGATTGCTCAAGCAATCCCTACTTCTTGGTGCAAAATCAATAGTCCATATTGGTATTGATATTTTGATTATGTATTGATGCCAAGCCTGGCCTAATTCTCCAGCCTCCCATTCCAACAATTTCCCCTCTACCAATTTCCCACCTCCCTGTATATACTTGGTTTCTATAGGAAATAAAGATAAGTTTTTACACCTAAATACTGTGCACTCCACTTTGGTTTTACTACCCTGCATTCAAGTATAGTAATTAAACAGTTACCAGGGCCAATTCTTGTTAGCTATACCCAACAGTCCAAACATACAACATTTGGTGCTCATGGCAATTTTTGAACCAGCACCTGGTCCTTCCAACCCCCGCAATTCCTTCTTGGTGGAGAGAGGGATGTCTTGTGGCAACAATAATGCCTACCAAGACCTACCCAGTGGTCTTGCCCAACTCCAAAAAATTGTGGATGATGTCCCATGGCCCTTACCACTTGGCAACCAGAGCCCACTAATATTGACTGCACCTGCACCCATTAAAGTGAATGCTAATGCCAGCCCTTCTGAAGAAGTCATCTGGCAATCCATGATCAGAATGGACAAAGAAGCGGACAAAAAAGGTAAACAATCACAACTGCTGGCCATCCAACACCCCTCTTCAGAAATATCCATGGAGAGATTTTGTAACATAAGCATGGTAAGCCTTGACCAACTTTAAAAGGACCTCCAGACTGCAGAGCATGTGAAGGACTAAATCCAACACTTTGCCCATCCAGCCATATTCCATAATTGAGTTTACTTGGGGCGTCTACAGAGCCTGATACAAGATCAGGTAATACTAGTGACAAACCAGCAGTTATTCCTTAAGCTCTTATACCATGATCTGACTACCAACTTCAAGTTAATGAGCAACCAGCTTTCAGAAGTAGTGACAGTCCAGAACAGCATTATACCCTGGTCTGAAGCAGTCAAGCAAGGACTGAACTCTCTGGTCCCCCATCAAGTGATCCAGACCCTTTGTCACCAAGAGTGGGACTCTAACTGGATTGCTTCAGTGGCAGCACACATCAAAGAGAATGGGCCGGTCATCTGTGATCTGGTCCAGGAGGTAATTATCTTGAGCAAACGCCTAGAAGCCCTACCATTGGTAGGGCCCAGCCAACCTGTGACCACTGCTTCTTTCCTTTCAATTGCAATGATGAATAGAGATATATTAGAGCTCTACAATCACCTATCCAAATTACAACATGAAGTAAAGGAAGTAGGCATTGACTTGACTTTCATCTACCAAGAGTTTAGCAACTTAAAACACAAGGTTGATGGGTTTCAGGCTGAGAAAGACACCTTGTCTAGCTGGTGCCAGAGCCAAGACAAAACCAACGCTGAGAGCATCTTAAGTCTCCAAGAGGTACTGACCAACAAGGAGAAGAGGATAGGCCTGCTGGAAGAAGACTTAGATGTCACTTGTCTGGAGAACCAGGCCTACATAGACAAACTGGATGAGCACAGGGCCCTGGTGGCTTATATCCAAGACCAGTTGGAGAGAGCAAACAGCAAAATGGCTTCATTAAAACAGAAGCTGGATAATCTCCCAAATCAACACCAATACAGGGAGACTAAACACTAATCCCAGGGCAGCTACCATAACTCATCTGGGCAAGATGAATATCACAGCCTGGAAAGCAACAAAGAGACAAACCAGAGGCTCCCCTGTTTTATCCAAGTGCTAGAGGTGATAACAGAGGATGGTGGTCCAGCCACAGTTACCATTGAAGATACCATACAAGATCTCAAAGCACAACAAGAAGAGGCACGCAAGGCTGCGTTCAAAGCATGTTTTGCTGCCTCCAAAGCCAACTACAACATACCTGCTTCCTTTATTTAAATATGATGTACCAGCTACAACTGTGACCCATAACACTTTTCCCTTCTTCAAACCAGCTAATCTCTCCAGGTTTGACAGAAAAAGCAACTTAGCCATGTTTCTCTGGCTATACCAGAACTCAATGTATGTGGTAGATGAGGCTATGAAAGACGCTACCATAATCACTGCCTGGACACTGACACACAGACACTGATACTACCCTGCCTCCCAGAAAATGGCTGGACTTACGCCAAGATCTCTTGGGCATTGATGGAAGAGTTTGGTAGCCAGGAAGCCCTCCTAGGATGGAAGATGGACTTTGCAGATACTAAACTCAAGGTGGGAGAAACCTTGGAGGAGTTTAATTCTATATTCTACTTGGAAGCACAGACTTTGGCTTCCATGAAGGCAGTTTCCTTCATTAATGTGAGGTGAGCACTTCTTAATGCAGTAAGGATCAACAGGGAACTCTTGCTTCCCTTAAAGTCTGGAATCTACACCTCCCAGACAGTTCCTGGCCTGATCCAATTGATGCAAACTTACAAGGAAGAGTTCAAGATCCTCCTACCTAAAGGATTTTCTAAACCCCTTACTGAAACAAGATCCAGAAATTTCAGTACTGATGGTTTGAAGGTAGTTGAGACCAATCCTGGCACCTTGATCAACTCAGCACGCCTTTGCTTTAAGTGTAACAAACCTGGGCATCTCTCTCAGGATTGTAAATCCCAACACAAGGTCTTGATTTTAGGCGCAGAACCAGAGGAGGAGGA
This sequence comes from Entomophthora muscae, assembly GCA_014839935.2. Taxonomy (NCBI): domain Eukaryota; kingdom Fungi; phylum Entomophthoromycota; class Entomophthoromycetes; order Entomophthorales; family Entomophthoraceae; genus Entomophthora; species Entomophthora muscae. The sequence continues at coordinate 12,269 of QTSX02002493.1, read as the reverse complement.
CTACGCTGATGACACAGATATGGAGGAAGAAAACTAGGACCAGTCAAAAACTACTAAGCAGCCAGTATAAAGAGAATTGCTTGGCTGTCCTTGTAGTTTTGACACCCTCATCTCCCCCCATACCTCTGCCCCCCAAAAAACCTGATCTGAGGCCTTCTTCCTTACCACCCTCTGAGTCCTAAAGAAGAGCCCTCTCTAATTGACTTCAACTCTCAACTCTTACACAAGGATACTGACTTGGAAGGAGTTTAAGAGAACCTCTTAGATCAAGTTATCAAGGTTAACACTTGTACCCATTGGACAACGCTTTGCCCTGAGGTGGTCATCCCACAGATAGCTCAGAAAACGGTCTCTTTACTGTATGCCAGGCAGCTGGCTCAACCAGGCTTGGAAGTTTCTCCCAAGGGGGACAGCGCTGAACAACTGACCAAGCTGCTGCGTACAGTAAATGTCTCAGCCCCTCTAGAGTCCCTCAAGGAAGCAAGCCCAGCTGTAGGAGCTGCCATGGCTATTTTCCTAGAGAAGTTCAAAGGACTGGGTATGCACCAGGTCTCTAATATTGTGGGGATCAGAGAAAACCGCCAGGATTGTATCTATATCAACCTGGTAGTAAACAAAACCCATGTCCAAGCCATACTGGATACTGGTGCTCCAGAAAACATTATATCCTTGTGGCTGGTCAAGAAGCTAAAACTGGCACTGGACCTAGCTTACCATGAAAAGTTTGGTACAGCTGGCCCACAGACCATTAAGGCAAAAGGAGCTTACTCTTCTCTCCCCCTCTTTTTTGGAAAACTCATGGTTACTGTCCCTGCCATAGTTCTGGAGAATAACAGCTATGAAATTCTTATTAGAACTAGCTGTATGGTTCAATATGGCACTGTGACAAACCATGGACCATACATTTAGAATCTTGGGCCACTCAATCCCCATCTTCTACCATGTCAATTGCCCTTATGACCTGCCCTTACATTGGTTGCACTACATCAACCTAGAGTACATATATGGAGAACTGCCAGTTACCTTTATGCTGTGCAGTAAGAAGGCTAAGGTACTCCTGCTTTTGGTGGGATAAACCAAGGGCATTTCTGTGTATGCGCCCTCCACAGTGTTATACCACCAGGCTCACAAGTAATACATAATACTGGCCTATCACTTGCACTTCCCACTGATACCCATGGGGAGATTTTTGTCATCCCCAATGCATATCAGTTGGATCCATGGGTAGCACCAGGAATCATCATGCCTAGAAATCAGGAAATTTTGGTGTTGCTGGCTAACATGAGTCAACAACCAATGAATGTCTCCAAGTACCAATTGCTGGGCCACATACGTTTAGAAGAACATGGGAACCTACATGGAGCTTCCCCTTTTGTGGACTTCTCAGAGTTGGGCTTACCTTGTGAGCAGCCAAGAGTTCTGTCAGTCATCAGCCGTGATTTGCTATCAGGCCTCTCTGAAGAGCAAAAACCTGGCTATGGATTTCTTTTCCCAATGCAGGGACGTGTTTGCTAAAGATGAATATGACCTTGGGAAGGCAGTAGATGTAGTGCATCACATTGATACCAATGATACCCCCCCAATTTTCTCTAGACCAATTTTGTGTAGCCAAGATAACCATGATATGGCCAACAAAGAGCTCCAGAAACTACTGGGTACTGAACTCCTGGTCCCCAGCAAGAGCCCTTGGGATGCTTCCCTGCTGATTTTCAAGAAGAAGGACTGTAGTAATTAAGTGGTGGTTGACTACCTCTGTCTGAATGCAGTCACTAAGAAGAACTCCTACCCACTTCCTTCCATTGGTTATACCTCAGATCAACTGGGAGGTGCCAAGTTCTTTAGTGCAATGGACCTTATCAGTGGTTATTGGAAAATTGATCTAACACCTGCTGATCAAGAGAAATGCGCCATCATTACCAACCAAGGGTTTTTCCAACCCACATGGATGCCCCAAGGCCTATCTAATGCGCTGGCCACCTTCCAGAGAGCCATGGATGCAGTGATGAGAGATCTCAAACTCTCCTGTGTCCTATTATATCTTGGTACATCAATGTCTTTTCTCTCACATTTACCAAACACTTGGATCATCTGAAGGATGTTTTCAAACAGCTCATAGCTGCCAATCTAAAGCTGAAGCCATGCAATTGCAACTTCTTCAAAGAGCACCTGAAATTCTTAGGTTTTATCATCAGCCTTGATGGATTCTGTCCTGTCCCTTTCAAGGTTGAGGCCATTGAAAAGATGTAGTTACCCTCTAGTGAAAGGGATTTCCAAGTCTTCCTTGGTATAATAGGTTATTATCACCACTTTATCCCCAATTTTCCCACACTGGGAGATGCACTCTTCCAACTCCTTTGCGCTGATATAGACTTCTTCTGGAGCCTGCATTCCAGACTGCATTTGAGGCCCTAAAAAAAAACTCTCACCAATGCACCAGTGCTGGCCTACCCAGACTTCTCTAGACCCTTTGTATTCCATACTGATGCCAGCTTGACAGCCATTGGTGGTGTGCTTTCTCAGCTGGATTCTGATGGATTAGAACATCCAGTGGGTTACTGCTCTTGCACCCTCAATGCCCATGAGAGGAATTATATAGTCACAGAATGTGAGTGCTTGGCAGTGTTCTACTCCTACCAACAATTCATTGTGTGTTTTTATGGATGAAACTTCACAGTTGTCACATACCATGCTTCCTTGCAATGGCTGAAGACACTGAAGGATCCCAAAGGTTGGCTAGCACATTGGGCCATCAAGCTACAGGCATATGACTATGAAATCATTCATCAAGCTGGTGCAATCCACCAAAAACTGACTGCCTCTCCTGTCTGTCTACTGTTGCCTTAGTCTCCCCCATGGCTGACATTATCTATGATAAACTTACAGAGACCCATTTTTGTGGGGGAGGAACCGGAAGAAATACAGAAGGCCCTCAAGAAGCTAGCTGTTGATACTAAAATCTCCAAGGGACAGCTCCTAAAGCTTTGCTAGGATTCCTGTCTTCCGTATATACGCCCATCTCTGCAAACAAACTCCATGGTAGCTGTACACAAAACTACTGGGCACAGTGGTATTCAGAAGACACTAGCAATGCTACAACAACATTGCTTCTGGGAAGTAATGCACACGGTTGTGGTGGAGACTTTAGCCTCTTGCCACAACTGTAACATTGAGTGCCCAAAGGTAGCCAAGTTCTAGCACATGCAAATCTGATCTGGGTTTGCCTTTCATACAGTGGCTATTGATGTAGTGGATCCCTTGTCATTCACCAACAGTAAGAACAAGTTCATTATTGTAGCTGTAGATCACCTGATCAAATGGATAGAGGCTAAGGCTATCCCTAACCAGTCCGCCCTGACCACTGCTTTGTTCATACTGGATAACATAATATACAAGAATGGTTAACACCAAGTACTGTTGACAGACAATGGCACCAACTTTATCAGCTATATGATTCCCCACCTAAATCAGCTGATGGAGATATATGGTACACTATCTACTCCCTACCACCACAGACAAATGGTATAGTAGAGCTCAAAAATAGAAGCCTGGTACAGATACTTTGGAAACTTAGTCATCAACAGGAGACAGTATGGGATAAACTTCTACCAGCAGCAACCTTTGTGTACAATATTGGCTATTATCAGGCCACAGGAAAGCCACCCTTCCAGCTACTCTACAGGCAACAACTAGGACTATTACCCCTGCTATACTTGTTAGTAAAACATATCCTGGCAGTATCCCTGGACGCATACTTCAATAAGCTGGTACATATGTTGATTTAGCTATAATCTGAAGCTTACACAGTTAACCTTAGCCAGAAACTCCAAGACCTTGTCTGAGCCATGGCCAAGTGCCCTCCCCTACAGTCCTACATGGTTGGAGATGAAGTCTAATTCTTTAGCACAGAGGTTATGGTTGAGAGTCTAAACTTTCCTCTCTCTGGCAAGGTCCTGTTCAAGTCATCCAAAAGACTGGCCCTGACTCATACACAATGAAGAAGCCAGTTTCTGGGCAATCAATTACTAGAGTGCATGAACAATATATGTGTGCTGCTCCCAGTAGTCAAGAGTAAGCCCAAATGAGGACAACAACCCAAAAAAAACTCAATGAAAAAATCCATGGTTTGTTATCCAGTTCACCAAAACCAAAAAATATATAAGAAAAAGAAATTGGAAGATCTTTATTGTTGAGATACCAGGCCTTGCATATACCGGACTAATTGAACCAGGGCCTGAACCAAGGCCAAGTAACAAAGCTGGTTTCCAGAGGACTCACAAAGCCAATGCCCAAGGATGGGACACTGAAGACCCATTAAGCGCCACACACAATTGATCCCCACGGCCACAGGGAAGAACAAACAAAGGAAGAGACAGTCCCACAGGAGGGATTCCAGGAGCACATATTCATCTGGAGTCTTCCCACCTAGACAGTTGTACACCCCAAGAAGACAGTCAAGGAAGGCAGCTATGTTTTATTCCTTAGTAAGGTCAAACTTGTTAGCGCCACAGAGCATCAAGTTCCCAGTAAGGGCCATGGCAATCAGATGGTCACCACTGACGGAATTCACCCCCTTCAGGGTATCCTGAAAGGCACAACAAAGCCTTTATTCAAAGTTATCAATAGCTACCCAACCTTCCACTTGAGGAACAGTCTGGCCAGGCATGGCCCAAGCCCTGATCACTGCCTTGAGAATGGTCAACACAGTAGCCTTCTGGGTGGCACCAAGTTGTTGATTACAGAAAGCAAAACTCTGAAGATAGCTCTCCAAGTAATTCACCACCTGACACATGAGAAATTGCCACTTAATCAAATTATTCTCCTCTAACGTGAGCTGGGTAAGGACTTGTGGCTGATGAAGAGCCAAGAACAAGGCTGCCATTAAGGGAAAGTTCCCTCCAAAGGCATAGTAGGAATCAACTTCCATTGAAACTTGGCCAACAAGTCCAAGTACTGACTATCCACGTTCACCATGGGTAACAGTTGGGCCAAAGTCTGCTCTCTCACCACTGGAGTCTGTTTGGCTCAAGCTGCCTTGACTGGAGCCCGTTTTTTCTTAGGGATGACCACCTGAACAGTCTGTCTTTTGAGCTGTAGAGATCTTAAAGTATAGGAATGAACCATAATACTAAATGGAGTCCTGTAGGCGCTTTTAAACCCTGTCATTTAATCCAGTGCCAGAACATTTTGAAATGTGCTAGAATGTGATGGATTTGATGAACATTAGGTTCAAAGTCAGATTCTGGAGCACAATTACACATAGGCAATCACTTGACCAGTTGATTGAGAATTAGTGGATTCAAGAGCATTCTAGCTTTCACTCAAATTCTCTCAGTAATTTGGAAATTTGGAGGCTATACTAAGGGGCAACAAATAAGGCCTTTAATTCAGGAATCAAAGAGCCTATTTGGTACTTGAGTCCAGAAACCTAAATGGAAGTAATATCAATAATCTGATTGCTCAATCAATCCCTACTTCTTGGTGCAAAATCAATAGTCCATATTGTTATTGATATTTTGATTATGTATTGATGCCAAGCCTGGCCTAATTCTCCAGCCTCCCATTCCAACAATTTCCCCTCTACCAATTTCCCACCTCCCTATATACACTTGGTTTCTATATGAAATAAATATAGGTTTTTACCCCTACATACTGTGCACTCCACTTTGGTTTTACTACCCTGCGTTTTTGTATACTAATTGAACAGTTACCAGGGCTAATTCTTGTTATCTATACCCAACAGTCCAAACATAAAACAATCTGTAACCCATTTACAATAAGCTGTTTGATTTAAGTCTGTTAAACCAGTCAGGTTTGTTAAAGGTTTCATGGCTTTCTTAGCTTTCCTACTTGGCCAAATAATCCCTGGCATATGGAACTTACTATGACAATGAGGGCCGCAAGAAAAAGAACCATAATCAGAGACCGCTTGATTCTCTTGCACAACAGATCCGGAGTGAGTAAGGTACATATCATGTATTAACGTCTTTATATTATTCATAGACAAGTATATGGCCTTATGTGCCTTAAATTGCAAACACATGAGTTTGTTTACTTTAAGAGCATTAGAACAAACATTGTATGCCATCCAGGGAGTCAATTGGCAGCTGGTGATGAGTTGTTGACCTTCAATGTAGAAGCAATCAGCAAACTCAGCCAATGCTTCCTTAGGTCTGAAGGAAATGTGCATGAATGCATCCTTCTTAACCTCTAGACTGAAGTCCCCAGCAAAATCATCAATGAGAAGCTTTTTTATCCCCTCCCAAGTGTCAATGATGGGCAGTTCAGGTACCACCACCTTTTGACAGGTAGGGTGCAAAGAATTAAAATTTTATTCCATCTTAACCTCATCAGAGGCCCTTTGCATGAATGTTTTTATAGACAGTCAAGAAGGCTGCAATGGTGGACGTTCTAGGGTCAAAGGCCTGCTTGAATGTAAGTTTAAAGTGAGTTTTGAGGGTAGGTCCACCATTGTTGCTATCTAAAACAATAATGCACAGAGAGAATTTAGCTTCATATTTAGAGGGGGGTTGTTGTGCCCACAGCTGGCAGACACTCTCCTCAAGAGTAGCAATGCAGCGTTTTTTAAGGAGCTTATATTGTTAGCTTGATCAATGTGCTGCTCATAAACGTCCAGTTGACAAGCATGTGTGGTTGCCACAGTAGAAATTTGAGTCAAGTGAGAGGTTAAAGATGCCACAGAGAGGCAAGGGGAGAATCTTTCATTTATAGAGTCAATCAGCTCACCCATTTCTTGGACATCTCTGTTCAGGATAGTATGATTCTGCTTTAGATGATTGACCTCATTAGCTAGGACAATCAACTCATAAGTGCAATGGATTCAAGGACTTCCATGCAGCCCAGGGAAGCAGCTGTTGACATCAGTGGGCCAATCAGAGCTAGTGGCTTCAGTCACTGCAGCACAGAGAGCATTAACTTCTTGCTGAAGAACAGCAGCCTGAGAAGCCAAGACAGTCACCTGCAGGTCAGGCTGAAGAGTTTCTTCCATTTGTCATTGGCTACAATTAGATACACATAATTCACATATAGCATCCTATAACTTCTATTCTCTATCCAACATATCATCAGACAGAGGAGGAGGAGGAGCATCCACCTTGGGTGAAGACAGCTTGTACACTTGGGCTTGGAGTTTTGTAATGAAAAAAGCAGAATTTGTTCTTTCTTGAGCAACTTCCTCCTGTAGCACATGGAAACTTTGAGCTGTGTGTGCTGCTACCTGCTGTAACTGGTCAAAGGAGTATGCACTGAACTTGTTGAGTTGTTATATGAGCCGTTCAAAATAAGATAAATAGGTGTTCAGGGTGGAGTCCACTTGTTATTTTCAGGGCTGCTGTAACTGATTGAATTCATGCAGATGCTCCCTGGCATATTCAGGGATGGACAAATCTGCTCAATAGAGGTAACCAGGAAAGATTTAGAAGAAATCAAATCACATTGGTTATCAGACACCAGAGAGAACAGAGAGTAAACCCACTGCTGATAAGCAGCAAACTGGTCCCAATGATTGTTTAATGCATCTTTAAGGACAATATTTCCTGGACAGAAAGCCCCAACAACATATGGTGATGGGCCAAATAAGGTTGGACAAAAGACAATAGCAGATGATCAGCGGAACCAGCTGTCAAGAGAAGATGTTGCAGGAACTGTGGGGCAGCAATTAACCTATAGTATTATGCTCAATTAAACTTTAGTTGAAGGCTGTTATTGGCCCCATCACAAGCTATCCTAAGGGCTACTGCCATTACCTGTTCCAAGTCAGAGGTACCCATAGGGTAAGCTACTAGGCGCAGGTCATTTTCTAGGTTTAAGACAGTGAGGACAATAGGTGGGTCCAAGATGACCTCTTCAATAGGAGAACTGATAATTTCAGGTGAAGAAAACTCCTGTAGTGTGAGAGGAGACATGCCTGAAAACGTAGTGGCAAAAGGTGTAATCAAGGGGCTTGTAACCCCTGTAGTGAGCACCATTTTATCCTGTTCTGGGGCGCGGTATAGATACACAACAGGATATCCTAACCTTAGGATTAGGTATGTACTAAGCCTCAGGTTAGTTTGCAGGGAAGTTGAAACACTTACCTTGTGGCCCTGAATAATAAATTTTTGCTAGCCGTAGCTTTAGAGAGGCACCAAATTACTGAAAGACACGAAGTTAAAAATGTGAATAGAACTTATCTTTTATTGGTGATAAAAAATATAATATATCATTTGGTGTTACTACCAAACAATATAGAGATACTAGGATTATTGTCAAAGGTAGGAGTGAGGCAAGTGAGTTGCATAGGGTGAGGAAGACAAACAGTTGTATTTCCATCTTTGGAAATCAACCCATTTTAAGGGGAAAGGGCAAAAGCAAGAGATTTGTCCTTGAAAGAACCCACCAAAGGCAAAATCAAAAGAGCGTGAATATGAGCATTCACAATATTGGTGGTCTTTAAACCACTTATGAAAGTGACCAGTGATCTCTCTGTTCTTTTACCATTTTGTGTTAAACATTTGCAGTATCAGTATCAATTAGCTTCATCCAATAAAAATAAGCTATATTCACATTTTCTCTTTATGACTTTTATTTTACTTCAGCGCCATCTCCCTAATTGTATCTATAGAAGATTTCTGATAATTATTTTTCCCAGGGCCTTAAGGCAAATCCATTATCCATCCCTGAAGACTAATCTCTAGCTTAGTACAAACCCAATCCTACTGTTATTATTTCCTGTTTGTCTCTTGGTTGCTCCCAAATAACACAACAAAAATGGTGCTCACTACAGGGGATGTAAGCTCCTAGGTTACTCCCTTTACAACCAACTTATCTGGTCCTTCATCTCTGCCAATTCAGAACCTGTATTTGCCTGAAGTTTCTCATCCTTTAATGAAAGAAGACATATCTGGCCTGACTATCACTCCTACTGTTTGGAACTTGGTTAATGATCCCTATCTTGTTTCTTACCCTCTGGTTACCCTTGATCTAGATCAAATCACTTCAGTGGCCCTTGGGCTGGCCTGTGAAGGAGCTATCTAATTTTTAAGTCCAGTTCAAATCTACCAAGTATTATTAGATGATAGTTGTACCTTATATCCTGTATTATCTCCCTTCAGCAGCTGACTCTTCTACTTGCCTTATATCCTCCTTTTTTTAACCTTCCTTAATTCATTATCAGATGGTGCTGGGGCTCCACATCCACAATATCTCTTCCCTTTGTGATGCTGTATCAAATCCCTAGGATAATTTCTCTGCCTATAAACAGTGGGTATACTCACTGTTCTCCCTTTTTTGTGATCACCAGAGAGATTCTATTACCTCTCAGGCTCAATTAACTAGGTCTATTGAAAATGTAAGCTCTTCTGTCCCTGATTATGTCCGTGAATGCCTTCATGAATTCCATCAGCTTCAGCAACCCTGGAAGTCCCAGGTTGACTCTTCACTCAACACCTAATGTACTAACTTTTAGCAGTTGGTTGAGCAGCTCAATAAGTTCTGTGTCCATACTGCTGGGAAGTTATAGCATTTATCTGACATTGGCTTACAAAATATGCAGGACATGTACAATGAATGGATAGAAGAGAAAGCTGCTGTAATTACTATCATACAAGGGTTTCAGGCTTGCTAGATTAACTAGGTAACTCCTGTGTTGACTTTCACTCTTCTGATAGCCTAGTAAGACAAGAGAAAGAGTTATGGGATGCTATTTAAAAATTAAGCACCTCTACTTATAGTCAAGCTTCTCCAAAAGTCAAGCCTCAGCCTGACCTGCAAGTGGCTGCTTTTATAGCCCAATTTTCTGCTCTCCAACAAGATATCACAGAGTTACAAGTGGATTTCACTGAAGCCATCAGCTTACCAGGAGCTTCTGGGGCTAATGGTTGTTGTTCAGGGATGCATGAACAGCCTTGTTTTGTTTGCGCTGGAGAGTTGATTGCTCTGGCCAATAAGGTTGACCACTTCAAAAAGGATCATGACACTCTAGATAAATGCTTCCAGGAAATGACTGAGTCAATTGATTCTGTCATTGGCATGTTCTCCCCTTGCTTGTTGACTGGCCCCTCTTTGACCTCACAACTTTCTGAGCTTTCCACTATGATGGTGTTGCAACTAAAACAATGAGAGTTCAGTACTTGGAATTGGGGAAGACAACAGTCCAATAGGAAAGGACAGAATAATAAGAATAAGGTATCATTTATTGTAGAATATTGTGATTAATATACTATATTGGGAAGCCACAAGGCCACAGGGGGTGGCATAGTGGGGAGTTCCATGTAGGGTTTGGAGACAAGGAATAACTTGTGTGGGGATCAGCAGGTCAAATTGGCAACGCTCCTAATTGGGATAAAGTACCTGACATTTGATACTGCCATCAGATTAATCCATAATGTTAGATACGTCAAGGGGCGGCTCATCAAGCGCCCCCTGTGTATTGTAAGATACGTTAGCAGGCAAGTCTAGAAACTCGGTTGCAACACCCCCTGCCCCCTGCTTGTTGTCAGACACCAGGACTGGAGTCTGCAGAAGGTCTGGGAAGGTCTGCATGAACAACCTTTGTGTGGGGATGGCACGGCAGGGGCGCAAGCAATTGTGGTGAAGTTTCTTGGTGTTCCCCTGGGCATCCTCAAGTTGGTAGGTGTGGTTGTCATAGACAGCAGCTACCTTGAAGGGCCCTAGGTGGTTGAGTTCTAATTTGGCAGAATTGGGATTGAGGGTGTATACGGGGTCACCTATGGCGTATCTAGCTTTGAGGTATTTTGTCCCTCCTGCAATCCGCTTGTGTTTGATCTCTCAGGCTTTGGCACGCCATTGGTCTAGGGAGGGAGTTGGCACTAGGGGGGCTTGTCAGGAACCTTGGACCATAGTTTCCCCTGTTCAACCCCTGTCAGACTGTCAGGTGTTCCAAAGGCCAGGGTGCTAGGGCTGAACCCAGTGCCCCTGTTGATTCTTGCTTGCAGGATCAGTAGGGCGGTGGGAAGATGTTCAGTCCACGCAGTATTAGGGTGCTCTTGCAAGAGCTTGGCAATCAGTTGAACCAGGGAGCCATTTAATTGTTCCACGCGTCCATTTGCTTGCGGATGGTAGGGGGTCATGACTATGTGCTGGAGCGCGTTCTTGACGCAGTATGCCTTCACAATGTGTCCAACAATTTCAGGCCTGCCATCTGTGATGAGACGGTATAATGGTTGTGCTTTAGGTAACAATCCTTGAAGTTGTACAGCTTGCTGGATCTCTCAGGGTGGAGGTAGTTGTTTGAGTGTTTCACTGAATACGTCCTTGTACTCCTTGAGGAGTGCAGCTAGCGCTGGTGGTGGTGATGATAACAAGGGAGGGACTGCAGGTGGTTCTGCACGGATAACTTTGACTGATCATTGGCTAAAGTCTAGTTTTCCCCCCTTGAAGTTGTATGAGCCTGTTTCTATCATTCTGACAAACACAGTGTCATGTAGTAGCTTTTTTATTTCCATGGGGTAGATCTGGAGGCAACAGCGCCCATGTTGACACTAAAAATGTTGACAGTGGCCATGTCAACACTTTGTCAACATGGCCACTGTCAACTCAAAACTCTAAATCTCCTATGTTTTTTTAGTAGTTGCGCTAGCTTAATTCTTTTTTTAAAGTGTTCAGGGGTGCAAACCCTGAAAACACAACAAAATTATGGCCATCTCAACACTTTTTATATTAAGCTTAATAAAAAACTCAATTTAACCTGATTTTTCCTTTACTTTTACTAATAAAAATTAGTTTATTTTTTTATTTATTTTCACAACGTAAAAGTGTCAATGTCAACACTTTTGTTGTAACTGTGCTGTTTTAGCAGAGTTACAAGGGGAAAAATATTTAGAGGATAGATAATAATCTTTATTGTGAGATAGTGATTATATAGCTATTGTGAATCAATTGATAGAAGGAACATGATTGGTGATCACACGGCTGGATGGAAGAGGGGGTGGCTTGATCCTGTTAATGAGTCAAGCGCCAAATCAAGGTATCTACCGTGAGGGATCATCATTTGTTCATGTTGATTGATTTGGTAATCCAAGTTGACTTCCTAGTCTGGCTTTGAGTGACCAGGTAATTGGATTGCGGGTCACAAACCCGCTTGGTTGGAACCTTGCTGGCTGGTTGAGCCTGCAGTTTCAACACTTTTTAAGCCAAACTTATTTTTAATAACAAAACTGAAGCATCTACAGTAAAAAAAATAAGTGTGAATTTAAAAATATTTTTTTATTGAATTATTATATTGAAAAAGACAGTGCACATATATTTGATTG
>QTSX02002492.1:0-44329 GCA_014839935.2 Entomophthora muscae | reverse complement strand
TTATTGTTGGATTTAATATATTACAGTATTTTTACACTATTTTAATTTATCATTTTGAATTCACTAGTTATATAACCCAATTGATTCAATGCACACAATAGATAGGAGAAATAAGAAATTACATAACCTACGTTATAATAATCCCCTGTTAATTCTTGCTTTCTACTTTTAAAAGTGTTATTTCACGTTTAAAGCACACTTAATTAAAAGTAAGAAATTCACTGAAACTTTTGCAAATAAATTTATTTTTTGGTCTTTCTAACTAACTACAGATTACTTTTTAACCCCTTTATATAGCTAGTTTTAAAGATATTTAACTTTTACTCTTTAGACTGGTTGAAACATATCCACCATGAATTTCTTGGTAATATAAAATAGTCAAAACTATCTGTTTTGAGCTATAGCATCTTGATTACATCATCTCCAAAACACCATTTTGACTGCAAGTTATCATTCACGACTCAAAGTTTTATCACGCTCTATAATAATTTTTATATTTAATAATAAAAGCATTAAATTTTTGATAATTAATATATTTTCAGGCTTTTTCTATGATTCATATAAAATGTTGCTCTTTTTTATTAAAAGCATTCCAATTTTTCTTTGAAAACTTCCCCAAAATGTATATTTAATACTAATTTACTTTTAAATACCTCTCTCAAGTCTGACCCCAAAGCTACAGCAAGGCCTCCAAATTGAAGTTTAACTAAAATAATAATACCCCAAGCAGCCTTCTAAGGCTGATCACCTCCAAAGCCCCACCCACGCCTTCCCACCGATCCAGGAAAACAGAGATCCTCACCCCTCTCCGCTCTCCCTTTGTATATTACTTCCCTAAGGCCCCAAGAAAGCTGTTTGGAGTTCAGAGCCACCTCTGATCCCCATCAGGGTCCAAGGAAGGCTGAGCCTGAGCCTGGTGCTCACCTTGAATAATAAGTGGGCTATTAGTCTTAGACACTGTTCCATAACACTCTGCATAACACAGGAATGGTTGCCTTTGCTGTTTAACACAAATTTCACAGAGTTATCACAATATCAGGGTTGGTTACTAGTTTTGTCTACAAGATGCAAGCTTCCACTGCTGGCAAAATAAAGACTCACTTATCACTATAAAGGGAATGTTACTTAAACACCAGCAAGGCTCACCACCCATGGGTTCCCTAGGTTCAAGAAGCGTTAAATGTGACCCCTGCTGGTGACCTCTTGACTCCCTCTTACCAACTCATCTTTCTGGTTTTTGTCCAAGTTATCCCCAGCAAAGGACAAACCCTCTACCAATGGGTAAGACAATGCCCCTTCTCAATCTCTCAATAACTCCCAACTATCTTCTGTTGATGATGCTGACTAAAGCTTCACCAGAATTAAACTACTTATTTGAAATTATTTTTCAGCACTGAAGCGTCAGTGTTATCTCTATTGATCAATCAATCTTAATGGAGAGCAGAGCATATCTTGCCATTGTAGAAATTCATTTTTAGTAATAACAGCCCAAACCACAAAAGACATATAATCTGGCAAACCTCCCAGTCATTGTGCAACCTCATAAGTACAAGGCCATAAACACCAGATGGTACTTTTTCCCACACGCTTAAACTTTTTGGCCAGCTGTCAAATATTCACAGGCCAGAATTGGAAAATCCCCCAAGGTCCTCTTGGTCTTTTACTTCCTCCATAAACTATAATATGTCTATCTTTGCCATCCTCAAAACCAGACTGGATAGGACGTCATCCATACACTTGGAAGAAGAGGCCAAGAGGAAGCCCAGAAATTGCAAAAACCTGATCTCAGAAAGGAAGAAGCATAGCAAAGAAAAAGCTACAGAGACTTGCTAATCCCATTCATCTCTTGTGGTTTGACTTTGAACCAAGCTCAGGCCAAACCATTACATCCAAAGTCTTCAAGATCCCCTCAGGGATGAAGTAATTTCTCACTTCTCTGACACTATGGCTGCTTCTAAGGTCTCAGATCTGCATGAGATCATCAACACCAGAAGAAGCTAAAGAGCCTAAATATATCTTTAAATCATTTTATCCCCTTGCACTAGTTAGAAAGGATGAGATCAATACCTATGACACATTTCTCTGCTAATCCTCTGACTATTTATACAACAGAGCAGCCTTTGGGCCATTTTATTGAGTATTTTGGAAACTCAGTGGCTTAAAGTTTTCAAAAGCCCACAAATCAGAAAAGATGGTGACTAAATCACAAATTTTTTGAAGGTCCAACAGGTTCAATCAAGACCTTCTTCCCATGAAAGTTGCACTAATAATATTACAAAGGGTCTGAGTCAAGCCAGGTATCAGATTCTATTATTAAACCCCAACAGACTATCTCTATACCTTTTTGGGACTAGGTATCAAGATAAAAGGAGGGCCCCTTAAAGCAAGAAAAATGCAGTGACAAAAGCACACTGGAGATGTGCAGTTGGATCCATGAATATTATCACAAGGATGTAAAGCTCGAACATCTCAAAGCCATCTCTGTTTGTTTCTTTCTACTAAATGCCTGGAACCATTTTTCAATAAAATCTTTCATTTATTATTATTTTTTCTTTCTTCAATTTCATTATTCTTTCATGTTTTTAGTATTTAATACTATATTATTCATCTTTTAAAAATATATATTATATATTTTTTAGATGAAATGGCTGTTTTGGGGCATATTTTGACTTTTGGGCTTCTACACAGCCTTATTGATACTAATTGACCCCATTTTAATTATAGATTTGAAATCATGCGAGGCTTTTTAACTTATAATAGTTTTAAAACTAGTTTTAAAATTTATTTTATATTTTTATTTTGTCTCAAAAATTAAAAATTTTTGAGACAGTGTATTTTGAGATGGTGTATTTCAAGATAGGTTCATTTCGGAGATGGTGGTTTTTGAGATGGCATGCCCTACCGTTTTCAGAGCTGTGAGGATAAGCAATCAAGTCAAGAAGCAAAGCAAAATCTACTCAGACAGGACCAAAAATCAAACAGATCAAGGGTTAAAAATTAGGTATATTAGAGAATATAATACATTTGGATTGTGCACTCTTTCTTTCTGTTTCCAAGTTAATTTTTTTCTCAGCCCTGTGGATTTGCTTCTGGATAAAGTGGACCAAGCACTAGAACACATCTACTATGTTTATTATGTTTTTGGTGAACGCATGAAAATCAGTCATAAAGGTTACAAACTCAATCCAACAATGAGCCTTAATAGCAACTAAACAGACAAAATAAATACAGTAGTTTTAAAAGCTATGGCAACAAGCAAAAATACTTCCGATTTAAACGAAATAACTCAGATGTAAACAAAATTAAAAATAAATAAATATATTGTAAATTAATATAATTATATTACTTTTAATTTATTTTACATCTGAGTTTTTTTTTAAATCCAAAGTATTTTTGCTTGTTGCCATAGCTTTTAAAACTACTGTATCAAATATCAAAACACATGAATGAATCTATAATACTGTTACCAACTTGTCCTAATTAAGAATGCAATCTAGAACACAAAAAGGAAATAAATATTCTGAGAGTCTATTTTGGGATAAGAATCAATAAAAATATCAAATTTATCCAAACTCATGATCAACAGTGCACATTTACATCAAAAATAATTAATATAGAAATCTAATAAGTCTAATTTGAAATAAACAGTAGTGACTACAAGGTTTCATGCTAATATATATGGAGAGATAAAAATTATAATAAATAAATTATATAGATAAACTGTTTTAATTTTATTTAATTTTTATACCAAAATGGGCACATCCCACTAACAGAGCCAATCAGAATGGGTGTACATGTGGTGTCTTTGTGCTTGGCTCAGACCAGACACGCCTCAGCTATTGTACCCAGTTTAACTCAATGAAATAAACCTGTTGAAAATAGGAGATGTCTTTGTTTGCAAATTGGCACACCAACTTGTGGTCAATCTAGCACCAGAGAACCCAGTGGTCTAGTGCTAGATTGACCATGAGTTGGCATGCCAAATTTCAAACAAAGTTATCTCCTATTTTCAACAGGCTTATTTAATTAAGTGTTACTTTCACTTGAAAAATTCATACTAATAAAAGCAATAAAAATTCTATTAAAACATAAAAGCAAAAAAGTATTCTAGAAAATTAATTTTATTTAAGTGTGTGCTCCTTTTTGAGCCAGTCTCTGTGACAAATGGGTCCTGTGCTCCACCTTGCCACAAAGGCATTTGGCAAGGTGGACCAGGTTGAGTCCTAAACCACAGAGACCATAGCCAACATGAACCAGTTACGGGCAGGAGATGACCGCGGACTCTGGTAACTATTGCATAAGGTCAGAAGAATTGCAAATGAGAGTAAAATAATCTTGGAAAAGCTTAGCTGAAGCATTTCCTCAAACAACAAGAGAAAATGATCCTGCAATTTTTTAAAATTTAAAATCAAATTTCAAAATGTTAATTTTTATGCCAAACTGGGGTTTTTTGTTGTTTTTTACTCTTTTATTATAGCTTTTTAGGAAACCAAGATAACTCTTAGAGAGCTATAATGATAAGTATTTAGTAAATATTTTAAAAAGTCCATAATGAATATGGAATGAGGGAGATGATTGGATAACTAACAGAAAAGGGAAAATCTGTTATCTAATAGAGGGTTTTCAGAAGCCAACTTTGTCAGTTGGATTTTTTACAGTCTCTCAGACATAAATTTCTAAATTTAGAAGTATGTACATTGAAAATAATGTTTTACTCACTGAATAGATTTTGGTGGATTCACTCCTGAAATCCACTATTTCCAATTTGAGTCCCAAAAATAATCAATATTTTCAAAAAAAATGAGTTGTTTTGTGTTTGAGTTCATCACTTTTATGACTGAACCTCATGTGTTCTCTGTTTGTATAATATTTGCCACACACTTATAATCAAATTTGATGTAGAATGCTTCAACAAGTGCTGGAATGTGTGTGTTATGAATTTAAGTTTCATGCATTTGCTATCTCATTTTTGGAATTCATTATTTGACTTTATTTTTGTTGTAAGATTGACTATTTTTGTTTTCTGGTCCATAGATAAAGGAAGCTTTACTGAGTAAATTAATCTTTCAACTGGAACCAGTTGAAATTTGTTTTTTGACTGAGTCCATGCGTTCTAAACCAATTAATATATGTTTATCTCAACAGGTTTTAAAACTACTGTACAGATCCTATATGCCTTTTATTCCTCTCTGTGTACTTGCCTTTCCTGAACCCAATTGAAGAGGTCTTTGGATGGCTCAAGCAAGTTGTTAAGAAGGCACTAAAGATGAACTTGAGGCCCTATTTGATTTGCTATATGTGGGGCCATATGATCTTTGGCTGAGACAGTGGGTAAATTATATGCCCACTCCAATTTTTCATCAATAGATGCCTAGCTTCTATTTAAAATAAATAAATTGAAAAATATCTGTACAGTAGTTTTAAAAGCTATGGCAGCAAGCAAAAGTACTCCATATTTTAAAAAATAGCTCAGTTGTAAACAAAATTAAAAATAAATAAATTTATATTAATTTACAATAGATTTATTTATTTTTAATTTTGTTTACATCTGAGTTATTTTGTTTAAATCTGAAGTATTTTTGCTTGTTGCCATAGCTTTTAAAACTACTGTATTTATATTTTTTCTTATATTTCTATTTTCTTTGTACAGTAATTTTTAAACCTGTTGAGATAAAAAAATTATCAGTCTAAGAACAAAATCACTCAGTATAAAAGTGAAATCAAAGTGGATCCAAATCTATTGTAACTTAATATAAATTTCTTGATTTTTGATTTTGTTTTTAGACTGAGTTGTTTTTGTTCTTAGACTGAGATTTTTTATTTATCTCAACAGAGTTTGAAAATTACTGTACAATTTCAAAGTGTTTCTAATTAATTTAAAGAGAATTTGAATATAACAACATATTTATTAAATCAGGCTGATTTAAACATGCTACAAATATTAGGTCTTTATTTCACTCTATCACAAAGTAACTAAAGCTGTGCAAATAATACAACTAGAAATACAAAATAAAATATTAAAATTGCATAAGAACATAAATTAAAATTAAAAATGTTAATTTGCATATAAAATAAGAAAATTTATAGGTATTGATAACATGTTTACTGGAGATGTATCAATTGTGGTCAAAAGGCAAGACACTCTGCTGAATCTTCCAAAAGATCTTAGCAGTTTCTGCCAAGGTTCTACTGATTTCTTGGTTCCAGGTCACTCTTATGTTGTAACTGTGCTGGTTTAGAAGAGTTATAAAAAGGGGGAAATATTGGAAGCTAGATAATTATCTTTATTTGGAGATATGTCTTACAGTAGTTTTAAAACCTATGGCAACAAGCAAAAATAGTTCAGATCTAAACAAAATGAACTCAGATTTAAACAAAAATAGCTAATCTTTTAAAAAAAATTAGAACTCAACAAATTTATATTAATTTACAAAAGATTTGGGTTAATTTCAAATTTGTTTACAGATTAGATATTTTTGTTTAAATCTGAGTTCATTTTGTTTAGATCTGAACTATTTTTGCTTGTTGCCATAGGTTTTAAAACTACTGTATATAGTTGCTGTGAATCATCTTAAGAGGAGTCATGATTAGGCATATCATTCAGTTGGATGGTGAAGGGAGTGGCTTGTTCCTGATAAAGGGTCAGGTGCCAAATCAAGTCATCCACCAAATAGGATTATTGTTTGTTAATGTTGTTGTTTTTGGGAATTCAAGTTGACTTCCTTGTTTGGGACTGGGTCACAGGAAAGTTGGATTACATGTAATGAATCTGCTTAGTTGGAACCTTGCTGGCAGGTTGATCCTGCTTTTTTGACACCCCCTAGCTGAAGGTTGGCCTCATCTGAAGGGAGGTCATCAGGGAGTTTGTTAGGGGCCCGGGCGTCCTACTGGACTAGTTGTTGTTTGATTGTGGGTAGCACAGCCTCTTGTTGCTTCTGTTGAGCCTTGCAAGGCCGTAATCAATTGTGGTGCAGGACTTTGTCTTGTTTACATTTACTGAGTTGTTGTAACAGGTAAGTGTTGTTGTTTACCTTTAATATAATGCTGGGGCCCACTTTCTTGGACTGTAGCTTGCTTTTATTTGTGTTCATTACCCAAACTTTGTCTCCAACTTTGTACCTGGCGTGGATAGGAACAAAGGTGTTGCAAAGATGTATTTCTTCCTTTTTGAGCTGGTCCACTGTTGGCTTGTACTATTTGAGGGTACTGAATGATGTTGATTTTCATTAGGTATAACTAGATTTGGTCTGAGTGAGGGCTTGGATAATGTTTGGTTGTGTGCCGTATACAAGCTTGAAAGGGCCCATCCCAGTGGATCTGCTCACTTAGGACGCAGCATATAAGTAGTGCAACTGGTAATTGTTTGGCCCAGTCCTCAGGTCTCCCAGCTTTGAGCTTGGCAATAGCTTGTACTAGGCTTCCATTCAGCTGCTCAACTTAGCCATTAGTCTGAGGATGGTAGGGCGTGGTTAAAGTGTGTTGTAACTACATTCTTTGTGAGGTAGATATTAGTGCTTTCTGATGTCAGTTCTCTGCCCCTGACTGTGATCAATAGTTTGATCTTGCCAAACCTGCTAATTATTTCCTTTCCAATAAATTGTCAAACGTTTTTGCCAGTATGCACTTTCACTGATTGCGCTACTGGCCAGTAAGTGGCAAAGTTGATGGTGGTGATGATGATGTATTTCTTTTTGTTGTGCTTCCCAGGCATTGGCCCAACAATGTCTAGGGCCCATATCTTGAAGGGTAGTTGGGAGAAAATTGGTAACACAGATTTTGGTAGGGTATCACTCTTTGCAAAATATTTTGCATACTTTGCATTGTTCAGGGACCTCCTGTACATCTTAATATAAGGTTGGCCACCATGATTTATTCTTTAGGAATTCATAGGGATTTTGGATTTTTGTATGGCCTAGGTCTCAATGGTAACAGATAATGGTGTCAACTCTTTGGTGCATGGAAATGTACGGGATAGTGCTTTTGTTGGCCATTTTTTGATGAAAAATGCTGTATAGGTCTGTGAAGAGGTGCTCATTTTTGATGAGAGTTTTCTTAGTGATGTTGGTGGTACCTGGTGGGAACCCTTTGTCTTTGGTTTGGAGCACCAGGAGGGGCCAGTCAGGGTCAAGCCTGTTCTTGCCTCTTGAAGTCAGATGTACAGTCAAGAAAGGGTGTGGCCATGACCAACTCAGGCCCTGGATTATATTGAATGTTCATGTTGAATCTTTCCAGGAACTCCATCCAGCGTGCTTGGCGCCTAGACAGGTTGGTCTGGGTTTTGAAGTAAATTAGGGACTTATGATCAGTTAGGGAGGTGAACTCCTCCTGGCTCTCCAGGTAGCAGCGCTATTCTACAAGGCAGTGTATGATAAACAGTAGCTTCTTATTGTGGATCAGGTATCAGAACTTGCCATTGGTTAGTTTGCAGGACTTGTAGGCCACAGAGAGGAACTCACTGCTATCCATTTTGATTCTAAGTACACCTCCAATGGAAGCATCCAAGACATCAGTTTCCATCTGATAGTCTCCATCTTGCTTGGGGTATTGTAGGATTGGGAGAGGATGTCAGTTTATCCTTGAGGCAGCAGAAACAGAGGTCACATTGGGGGGTCCATACAAACTTGGATTTGATCCCTGTTATTGCAGATAGGGGAGCCGCCAGAACACCACAGTTGGGTATAAACCTTTGAACGTAGGCTATCATCCCCAAGAAGGTACAGAGCTCATCTTTGTCCTTAGGTGGCAGCATCTTGCAGATGGTCTGAATCTTCTGTTTATTGGGTTTGATGACGTCTTTTGACACTACATGCCCAAGGAATGGTAGTTGTTTGCAGAAAAATTGACATTTGGATGGTTTGGCAAATAATTTGTGCTGTGCCAGTGTTTTAAAGACGGCTTCCAAGACTCTGAAGTTGTTCCACTGAGGGGCTATACACAACTATGTTTTCTAGGTATACCAGTGCGTGTTTGTTGATGTGGGGTGAAAATACCTCATTCATGAAGGTGACAAAGGTTGAGGATGTGTTTGTCATCCCAAAGTTGAGCACAACACACTTGTACAAACCATACTTGGTGTTGAAGGCTGTCTTGGGTATATCTTCTTCCTTGATTTAGATCTGGTTATAGCCTGCTGTCAGATCAATCTTAGAGAAGACAGTTGCCCTGCCCAAGGCATCAAAGAGATTTTCAATAAGTGGTAGAGGGTAGCAACTTTTGATGGTGACTTCATTCAGTGCTTGGTAGTTGATGAATAGTCTAAGGGACCTGTTTTTTCTTTGTCACAAAGAATACGGCAGTGCAAAGGGAGACCCTGAGGGGCAGATAAGTCCTTTCTCCAACACCTCCTTGAGGTAAGCACATAGGACGCTGTCTTTATTTGGGGTGAGCCTGGTAGATAGGTTGCATGCTTTGGGGACAGACCCTTTGATGTTGGATGGCAGTGTTGGATGTGTTTCTCAGGGGGCAATCCTGGGTAGCGCTTCTTTGAAGATTTCTGGATGGCGAGCTCACAATTTTGCTGTCCTGAGGCATGGAGGTATCCTGGTGATCCTTGAAGTGTATGATCTTGTACTGGCAGGAGTCCCAGTCAATTGCCTTCAGGCTTTACTTTTTGTCCAATGTCTCTGGTGATGTGCACAAAGATGTGATTGTATAGGAGTTGGTCCACAGAGTCAGGGTAGATTTGGTGATTGACACCTTCACGCTTGATGTTCAACACTGAGGTTGCCCAGTCTATGTGGGGATTGTTTTTTTCAGCCAGTCTAAGTCCCAGCACAATGTCAAACTTTGGGAAGTCAATGACAGGGCCTTGGATGGTGGAGTGTAGATTCTTGAGCATGACAGAGAAGGGGGTGGTTTCCCTTGTCACAGTGATATGATGTTCATCAGCTAAAACCACGTTTTTAATCCATAAAGGAGTAGTGGCTAGCTTGAACTTGTCTACAAAGCTGCTGTTGACTAGGGTTTGATCTACGCCCAAGTCCAGGAGTACTGAGCCTGTGTAACTGCAAAAGCAGAAAGGGTAGGACATCAATTTATTGGGATGTCTGGCAATGGTGTACAGTACCGGGTCTTCCAAGGGTACTTGGACCATTGGACATTGGTCCACGTTCTTGGTTTGGTACTCATCATTGGGAAAGTCAGGAGTTGGCAGGGAGAGCTTGGCTTGCTTAATGCTCTCCCCAGGCTTTTCCCTTGTCCTGATTGTCCTGCGTAGTACTGACCCTGAAATGAGTACTGTTTGACTGTCTATTATTCCTGCTACTGTGACCATTTGATCCTGAGGGCTTGTGACTTGCGCCATTGTTGTTATTGCTGTTGCCAGGTGGAGGACAATTAGTGCAACCTGATGGGTGAGAGTCCTTGGGTCTTTTTCTCTTTCCTGCCTGAGCCTTGTTGAGGGCATTTGACGTCTGCTCTGCCTTTTCTTCCTTACAAAAGAGGCTCTGAAGATTGCTTACTTGGTCCAGGTTGACGTGTCTCATTACATGTGGCTTTAGTGTGTTGTAGTACATGAGGTGTGTAGCTGGATTTTCAAATGCCATTTCAGAAGATGCCCGTAGGCAGAGCTCTTTGTACAAACGGGTGAGTTCCTTCATTGTGCCAGTCTGGGTCAGGTTCTTCACTTGACGTATGATCATGAGAGAGGTGCCCTTCATTATAAATCTTGCTAAGAAGTTCTGCTTGAAGGTATTCTAGTCTTTCTTGGTGTGATCTTCATGCCATTTATTGCATCATGTGCCTGCATTTTGTGTAAGGCAGATAGATATCTCTGCAATCCAGAACCTTTATGGGCATTCCATTTGCGCCAATTTGTTTTGTGCAGATTTTATCCATGCTGTGTCACTTGTTGTCATTGGCTCCAGCAAACAACTCCAAGGCAGAGCTGCACAGGCGTTGGGCTACATGGACAGACATGATACTTTCATCTGTTACACACAGCATAGTGGCAGGTGCTTGGAAGAATCCTTGTGCTGATGGAGCATTAAAGGTGGAAACAGGTATTACTAAGTTTTGGTATAACACAAAATCTTCCGGAATTTTGGTACCAGGTGTATTAGGTGTCCAGTCTACAGGGAGGCCAGAAATGATTCTTTTGTAGATTTGTTGGCCAGAGCAAGTACAAACAACAGGCGTAATTTTGAGGGATAAAGTAGGATGGGAAACCTATTTCTGCTACCAATGTTGTAACTGTACTGTTTTAGCAGAGTTACAAGAAGGGAAAATATTTAGAAACTAGATAATATTCTTTATTGGAAGATATGTATTATATAGTTATTGTGAATCATGGATAACAGGAGACATGATTAGTGTATGATCACTTGAGTTGGATGATGAAGGGGATGGCTTGATCCTGGTAATGAGTCAAGCACCAAATCAAGTCATCCACCAAATAGGACCATTGTTTGTTAATGTTGTTGGTTTTGGGAATTCAAGTCAACTTCCTTGTTTGGGACCAGGTCACAGGAAATTCAGATTGCAGGTCAAAAGCAAGCTTAGTCAGAACCTTGCTGGCAGGTTGATCCTGCTGTTTTGACACTTCTATGTTTAAAGGGGAGTGGTATGTATTGATTTTCTAGAAATAGTTTCTCTGGTAGCACTTAAATTATTCAGATCATATTCATTATAAAAGCATCCTGGATGAGTTTCTCTGCTGAGCAGTACTCATCTGGAACTTTTAAACATACAAGAGATGCCTGATCTTGTTTTTTTTAAACAGTGCCCATGTCAACAGTGGCTACTGTCAACCAGAAAAGTGAATTTCACTATTAAAATTGATAGTTGAATGAGCTTAATTCCCTTTTCTAGCTCTTGGTTTCAGGATACCAGGAGCCAGGCAGGATGATAGAGAAAGGTGTAGACTGGGCTGCTAGCCCAGAGGGTAGCGCACATCACAAAACTGATGCACATTTAATAATATAGGGGGGAGAGCTCAAGAATAGACCAAGAACTGAAAGTGGGCACCATAGAGTCCACCAGGACAGTAATATTAATGTACAGTACTCCAAACAGCTGGGTAGATATGGTCTCATTAGTGATAACATAATCTCAAAGGTAGTTGGTCTGGGGGTGATGAGAGGGGTCATTGGTACTAGATATGCTGGCAAGTAGTTGTACTTATACCTAAATAGTTGTGGTTGGTTGCTGTACTGAATTCCCTCATATTTGAAATATTCAGGTACTCTGGTTATGGCAAGAAGATCAGCTAGGAGGATGCTTTAAAGATTAAACTACAATTAGTCTGGGTTTGATGAATATTTGGTGGAGTGAAAAGGACTAAAGAGATCACCAAAGGACAAAATAGCTTTGGGCTGGGAGCCTGTTGGTTTGGTAGGTAGCAGGAAGAAAGCAGAAGAGCCTTCCAGAAATGTGTTCAAGTGGTGAAAAACAAGAACTAGATGTGGTAAAATCTGGTTAAACCAAAGAAATTTCATATTTTTATTATCTAAATGGTAATAAATTCTTATCCAGACTTGAAAGGACATATATAATAACTTTCCAGGCTTCATCTTTGAGGGAAAAACTAAATTTTGGGTATTCTGGTATTGTTAAACTGGTGTCATGGAAAAAGCTTTAGGTTTGGAAGTAATATCATTATCTGGTACTGACAATTAGATGAATTAAGCTTAATGTATACAAATCTTATTCTAAAAATGAGCCAGCCTGGAAAAATGAATATGGTGTGTTTTCAAACCTGTTGAGATAAATGTATATTAGTCAGTTTAGAATTTATGGGCTCATTCACAAAACAAATTTCAACTTGATAGATCTAAATAAAAGATAATTTCACAGAAAATGTGCGCTATTTGGCAAAAAATGTCCAATCATATAACAATCTATTCAAACTAGGGAGAAATGCTTAACAATTCAACAAAAAGTGTGCCAAACACTAGAGCGCATGAGTTTCAGTCATATAAAAAGTCTACTATGTTTTGGTGAATGCATGAAACTCAGTAACAAAACTTACAAACTTTAACTCAACAACAAGTCTCAATAGCAACTGAAACAGACAATGCAAATATCAAATAAAACACATGAATGAATCTATAATACTGTTACCAGATCATCCTAATTAAAAATGAAATCTAGAATACAAAAAGGAAATAAATATTCTGAGTGTCTGTTTTAGGATTGGAATCAATAAAAAAATCAAATTTATCAAAACATACAATTAGCAGTGCACATTTACACCAAAAATAATTAATATAGAAATATAAAAATCCAATTTGAAATAAAACAGTACAGTAGTTTTAAAAGCTATGGCAGCAACCAAAAATACTTCAGATTTAAACAAAACAATTTCAGATTTAAGCAAATTCCAACTATCAGAGTAAAATATACACTCTGTTAACAGGGGTTTTTGGCATTAATGGGCAAAATGAGTCAACACAGAAAAGAAGTGCTCACACACAAATCAAAACCATTCAAAATATAATCCAAAATACATTGATTCACAAACAAAATGGTGTGAGTTGACTTTTGGTGTACATATGTTTACTATGTGAATTGGTGACAAAATACACCCAAGCAAGGTGAGTCAAAATTCAATCAAAAAACAAAACACAATAGCAACTCACTATGTAAACAAAATCACCCAATCAGTTTATGCAATGGATTGTAATCATGAATGATACCAAGGTATCTAAAATAAGACACACAGATCTGAAGACATAAATTTTAAAAATATTGTGTTGGGTGCTTAATTTGGCGTAAAATCTGGGAAAATGGGTGGGAATTATTTCGGATATTCTAAAATGGGTGTGGTAAAACCAGAAACAACTAATTAAGAAATAAAAAATCCATTATTGGTATATTGAGTGGAAAGAATATTAATCAAACATTCATATTCAGAAAAAAGCAAAAATTAACATTAGGGAGTAACTTAATTAAGTTTTATTTAATATTTTATTAAATTTTAAAATAGAAAAAACAAAACAACAGAGTACCAATGCACCCATTGTGCACCACAGTTGTGGTTGCCCCTGCGGGTCAAAGAATAGAGTTAGTGCAACACAAATGCCTACTCAGGAAGGAGACAGTAGAGGAGAGTTCAATAGAGTACACTGCACTGATACAGCTGGTTCAAGGAGAACAAGCTGCTAGGGTGCAGAGCATCAATCCTTGGGTCCCAAAGCTGACCTGGAAGCCCACCAAGGTCACCACTACAAAGAAAGTTAAAAACAAGGAGGTAGAACTTACTTTGTATGTATTTGACGTTGTGTACTGGCAAGAGTTGGTCCCGTCAGCCATGCTGGAGAAGGTGAAGCCTGTACTTGATACTAGCTACAAGTCCTACAGTCAGTGATGGCAACCAGGAAGAGGACAAGGAGCCTGAGCTCTACCAAACTGATGAGGGACAGCTAGTGCTCAAGAAGGTTGCAGCCTTCTACAACAAGGTACCCATGCCCTGTGTTGTGCCTAATGCCAACAAGCTGATCCCCACTGCTAAAAAGCCCGCCCAGAAGCACATCTCCAACATCAAACGCATTATCCTGCTTAAGCTAATGCGTGAATAAGACAATTAAAAGGCGGCTGCAGCTCTAGTTGGAGTGGATCCCAAGTACGCCAGCAAGACCTTCAACAAATTCATCAGTACATTGAGTCCTTGCTGTAGAGAAATCCTTGCGTGTTTCTACCATGCTCACCAAGGAGCACAAATAGGCAATCCACCAGTGGATAACCTGGGACTGCCATCTTGAACTGGCAAATATACAGGCCATGGTCAAATATACTTTTGGGGTTGAGGCCTCAATTTCCTTTTATTACCATTTGCTCAAGGGAATGCACTTTTCCTGGAAAAAGCTTGGGGTATCCTCTACAATTGGAATAGCCCAGAACATGGACATCTGAAAAAATACCAGAGGCATACACTGCTCTTAAGCAAGGGAACGTTCAAATTTTACTATATTGACAAATTGTTTTTGCCTTGTCTATGCCAATGGATATGGGTATGTCCCAAGGCTTGCGGATGGCTTTGCAGCTGACAGCCTATTTAATGGTGGCTCTCCTTGATCCAAAGGGGTTGAGCTGTACCAAATGATATTAGGATCTCACAATAGCCAGACCTTCCTATCATTTCTCAAATTGATCCAGGAGCATATGAGGCACATGAGCCTGGGCTTCATCAACATAATTGTGTGGACAATGTTGGTCTCCATAAGCTGGCTGATATTCTTGAGGAATTCCCAATGGTTGATACCAACGCGAGTTGGCCCCCACAATTGGCCACACAAATTTGGCCTTCTCTTCCTCTCTGCCTATTTACCCTTCCTAAATCCCAACAAGGAAGTTTTGGGTGGCTCAACAAGTTGTCAAAAGGAACCCTAACTGGGACTGAGGACCTCTTTGATTTGCTGCAGGCTGGGTCCACACCCTCCCAGATGAGACCATGGCCAAATTCTATGGCCACACTGATTTGTTCATCCCCCGTGCCTTTCCAAACAGCCAATCAATTAAAGGCTTATTTCCAACTTTTTTATATTCTCTAATTTACTATTCAATTTATTAATTAACATTTTATATTTAGATTTCAAGCCCACAATCACATTCAGCAGGACCATCAATGGGTTAGTAATTTATTTATAATCATTTTTTATTATATTGTCCCAAACACTTGATACTATTACACAAATATATTTATATCACTTTTTCAAATAAATATAAAACAAATAAAAAGTTAAATGTAAATGTATAATTAAAGTATATTTTATTAACATATATTATTATTGTTTATTAACCTTCTCTATATATTTTAAACTTTTTTAAAATATTTTAAAAATATTTATAATAAATAACTAGAGTATATGTTTATTAATAGAAAAATGGGCTATTATGTTGGTGACCCTCAAGGAGATGGCACACAACCTCCACTGCCACACTGCGGACGGTAGATACACCCTATTAAAATCCATGTAGGGAGTATTTTTAGGGGGAGGAAACAGGGGGGTAAAAATATCACCAGACCAGTGTCCTGATCACATATCAACCAATGTATCCAAGGGGGACTTCTTCCTTTTACAATGTTATTCCCAAAGACCCTGTTCAGTCCTCTACAGACCGCCTATCTTAAGTAGAATAGAAACTCTAGTAAACAACCAGATAGCCTTTGCCCTACAAAGGCTTCTGTAAACTCAAAAGTGTTGTATACTTGTGATCTTTTTCTCATGCTTGGTTTTTGCAAAGTACAGCTCAAGGGGTGAAAGAGAGCATAGCCGCTTATCTCCGTACATTCTTGAATGGAGCGTGCCAGGACGTCCCAAACAACTCAATGGAGTTTACACAGTAAACTTCATTGAGGGATACCAGGTCCAGGCAGACTAGTTGGGCATCCTTGTAGTAGTCTCCCACTCAGATCCCCCTTTGTGTGTCAGCCCAGCTAGTGTGCTCTTTCATTGGGTACCATGGACTCTTCTTCAACTCCCAAACAGGGGGAAAGATAATTTGACATGGGCATAATTTAATAAATGTGGGGGAAAAGGAACCAGACCCACGGGTCACTGCTATTTTTTAACAAAAAGGTAGTTATTTATAATTTTTATTAATTATAATTTTTAGTTACTTCTTTGTTTCTCTTTCGCAGCTTTGCGCTTTCTATTCTTGGAGTTGCGCAGGCAATTCTTTATACTCTGTCATTACCCCTTGGTAGGTTTTTGGTCATACATTTCAGTCATCTGTCCAGACAGCCAAGAGAGTCAAGCTTTAGCCCTCAACCACCTTTTTTATTTGACAGGGCTCAATGGCTTCTCTGATGTTCAGCATTTTTCATTAATCTTTTCACCCTTCATTTCTCCTTCAAGTACGCGGCTTCACCTTTTCTTTGACCTTCAGTCCATTTCTTTGTCTCTCAACTGCAGGTCAAGATACTTCAAAGCTTCTCCAATTCTCTCATTGATTTTTTACTAACCTTTCCTTTGTTTTTATACTTTCACCTCAATAAAACTATTTTCAATACTATTGCCACTTTGTTTATTCCTCTTTTTTCCCATTTGCTACCTATCCTATCTTTTTCCCATTTGTATATTTTTCGCATCTCAATATCTGTTGTTTCTTTTGTTGCATGTTTCCATAATTCCATATTATTTTTACTTTACCCCCTTATAAATATTCCAGGTCATAATTTAATTCAAATTATTACTGTTTTTTTTTCCAAATTCAAAACCTTATATAACTTTTGAGGTGTTTTTTGATGTATTCAATAATTCTTTGATGCATGTAATAAATTTTGGTCTTTTTCCATTTTTCCTTCTGCTATGTTGTTGGCTTGTCCAATCAGCTCTGTTGCACTATTCCACCAACAAATTCCACACAGCAATAGCGCACAATGGCAAAAGACAAGCCAATCATATTAATTAGTGCACATGCATCAAAGAATTATTAAATGTCCATTTATGTCACAACAATCACTTTATCACTTGGCTCCTAATTGGCTTAAAGCTTATCATTAAGGTTTTGAATTTGGATTGTAACAACTTTATATAAAAACAGTTAACCTATAATTTTCTAATTCAAATTTAGCTGATCACCAATTGTTGTTAATATTTTCACAAGGGGTGTGTTTGGGTACTAAAAATACTGTATTCTGGATCTAGATACACACATAGTAAATATATGATTTTATAGAAATAAGCTGAACATAAAGAATAAAACCAACTATAAACAAAAAGAACATGAACAATTGAAATTTAAAATAAAGATAATATAAATAGAAAATGTTTGGCAACAGGGGGTTTATTGGGGTGGTGAAGAGTGATACCTAGTAGGCAGAATAGTGCAGGAAGGAAGACGTAGAGGCAGTGCTGGCTGGGGGGCCTGGGATTGAGTGGATGGGGCTGGAAGGTGGGGGGTGGGGGGGTAGGGGTAGAAGGATTGTGGTGATGGCTGCCATATAAAACTTGTTATATTCTTGTCCATCATTGGCTGGATGAGCTGGTAGGTAGCTGTGGCACAGGAAGGGAGGGCTTATCCTTATGTGATTGGTTGCCCATGTTCAAGTGGAAGACAATTTGGGCAAACAAGTCTGCCACCATTTGGTGACCAAAGAGAGATTGTGGTCAAGGACCCCAAGATAGAGGTCTTTGAAAGCCTGAGGGCGGAGTTCCCGTAATGTGGATCTGATATTGAAGAAGACAACATCACCCAGATTGATGTCTGCATGACTGGCAGGGTAGACTGAGGCCTGGTGCCTGTGTTGATGGATGGCCTCAAGGATGGTGGAGCTACCCTCCATCTGGTGGCTCAAGAAAAGCTGGTACTTGGAATTTGTGCCATCCCAGGAGTTGAATAATCCACCGAGGATGTGGCTGTACAAGTAGCCATTGGTGAAATATGGGTTTGTTCAATAGTAGACAAAACCCTTGGCTGAAACATCCAGAAATGCACCAATAAATGTCCCCTTCTTGACCTTCTTCCTTCTATTCTTGGCAGCAGCTTTTCCTTGCTCACTGAAATTATCAAATGCAATCAATAACTTGTAGTACAAGACAAACATGATGTCATCTGTTAGACTAGTCAGGCATTGGACTAGGGTTGATTCAATAGCAGGATCATACAGGAAATCCTCAGTACCATCCCATTGTTTGCCGGCAAAATTGGTAAGAACCTGTATCAAAGCCCCTTCCCATACATCCAGAGCTGCACCATGCGCTCAGACACCCAAATGCCATGGTGCACAAGTTGCTTCTGGACCTGGGTCAAGGGTAGCTTGGGATCCTGCTGCAGGAGGTCAAGCATAATTGGGTACACCTCAGATATTTGTGACTTGGGGGCCTTCTTGGGCTTCTTGGTATCCCAATCAGATTCCCCTTGTTCATTAGGTTGTTGACTCCTGCATTATGGTGGCTTGGGTAAATTGCAATTGGTCAGCAATCTGATACAATTACAGACCCTTTAGATTCAGTGCCACAATTCCTGAAGAATTTGGGCAGTGATGATTCTGCATTTGGGGCGCTGGGCTGGGGGAGCTGAAGCCTGGTTGGCTGTAGGGGTGCAGGTCAGCTGGTGGCAGGAGTTGTTCCAAATCAAGGTTGCCATCCTGATTGATTGGTAGACAGGCAGCTTGTGCAGGGGTGGGTACAGGAGTGGGGGCGAGCTAGACACTAGTGACTACTGAACAAGTCACAGCCATATGGATCAGGGGTCAGTAAAGGTCAGCTTCCTTGTTATCTGCCAAAAGGCTTGGGTGTAAACAGGTGCTCCATGTTCTGAGCCTTGCCTTCTTGAAGCTGGCTTGGCTTGGTACTGGCGCTGTCAAAAATGTTGTGTTTAAAACCATATTGAACTAAAACCTAGGATAAAATCACTAAAAGTAGAAAATTTAAAATTAATGATTTATTTTTATTGTAATCTTGAGTCCATATTTGGAAGGTTCTCAAACCATTTCATACAAATAAGGATCCATGAAAATGAATAAAATGCTTCTGTTCCTACATTGGATAGCTGTTGATTGGCTGTTATCTGTTATTTTTCTATTTTGGGCTGCTCATACTCACTCTTGTGGACTTCATTTTGTTTTGTTCTTGTGGATCTTGATCTAGATTGCTCTGATTATTTTTCATTTTAGTCCTTCTGTTGGTGCCTCATATGATCCTGATTGGACTATAATATACTCCAGAACAGCATCATCTATCCATCTCACTTGTTTTGTCAGTTCATTTTGTTTGTGGTTTGACTACACCGCTTGATGTTTAATATATTTTGTATAATGGGCTAGTGACTTTCATTTTGGTTTGACAGTTCATTTATTAACTGAACTTTTTATTATTGATCCTGATTTTGTGTGACTTGGATTTTGCTTAAATCTGAAATAATTTTGTTTAAATCTGGGTATTTTTGGTTGTTGCCATAGCTTTTAAAACTACTGTGTGCTACTAGCTTTCATGCTAATATATATGGAGAGATAAAAATTATAATAAATAAAGTATATAGATAAA
The DNA here is from genome assembly GCA_014839935.2 of Entomophthora muscae. Lineage (NCBI taxonomy): Eukaryota > Fungi > Entomophthoromycota > Entomophthoromycetes > Entomophthorales > Entomophthoraceae > Entomophthora > Entomophthora muscae. Next base: position 24,401 of record QTSX02002492.1, on the reverse strand, counting down.
TGATTTTAATTTTCTTTTATTTTTATACCAAAATTGGTATCCCAACAACAGAGTAACAATGACCTGTTGTGCCCGCAGTTGTGATTGCCCCCGCAGGTCAAAGAACAGAGTTAGTGCAACCCAAGTGCCTACTCAGGAAGAAGACTGGAGAGGAGAGTTAAATAGTGATTCTGCACTAACACAGCTGGTTCAAGTAGCACAAGCTGCTAGGGGGAAGAGCATCAACCCCTAGGTTCAGAAGCTGACCCAAAATTCACCAAGTCATCACCACCAAAACAGTAAACAACGTCACCACTGAGAGGGTGTCTTTGGTGTATGACCCAGTATCCCTGTATGGTGTTTCCGCAACCCTTCTGGAGAAGGTTGCCAGTCCTTGACACCACGTATGAGCCTTACGTGAGTGATTCCAAAGGGGATATGAGGACAAGCCGCCCCAGTATTTCTAAGCCACTAAAGGACAGAAGGTGTGAAAAAGTTGTGCATTTACAGCCAAGTACCTATGCCCTGTTTTTGGCTGAGCCCATGGGTTGTTCCTCGCCAAAAGCCAAAGTACCACTCTCCCTAATTCCACCTGGGAGACCTTCATGAGACTCATGGAAAAACTGACTGCAAGAAGGCCACAGCTATAGTTGGAATATAAGAAAATCTTCCCACAGGCTCCAAAAACCTATCTGAAAACAGGTACTATTCTCCTTTTGGAGAAATCCAAGCAAAACCCAGTTTTATTGGTCAAGGAACACCTGTGGGTATCTGACAGTGGATTGAGCGGACTGCCATCTTGACTGGAAATATTTAGTCAATGGTTGGTCTGCTTTGGAATCCAGACTTTGGTTTCCACTGCTACCAATGGTCAAAAAATTAAACTTCTCCTGGAAAAAGCTTGGAGTATCTCTGTATGATTAAAATAGCCCAGAAAATGTTGTCTACTACCAAAAATATACCAAGACGTTTACTGCTCTCAAGGAGAAGGGGTCTGTCAAATTCTTTTATGTTGACAAGTCCTCTTTTGCGTTGTCAATGCGCAACAAGTATGGGTATGTCCCAGTGTGTGGGTGTCCAGTCTGTTGTCTACTCAATGGTAGCCCTTCTTGGTCCCCTTGGCATTGAGCTATATCAAATGATCAAGAGATCCCACAATAGTGTGACCTTTCTGGAATTTCTCTGATTGGTTTGGGAGCACCTGAGGTGCACAAGCCTGGGCTTCATCAATGTTATTATGCTGGATAATGTCAAGCTCCACAAGGTGGCAGATATTCTCAATGAATTCCAGATGATTGAGCCTGGTGTTGAAATTGCCTCACAACAATTGACCACATTTAATTTTTGCCTTCTCTTCCTCCCCTCTTATTTGCCATTCCTCAACCCAATCAAGGAGGTCTTTGGGTGGCTCAAGCAAGTGGTCAAAAAATGGGTGCCACCCAGGCCTGAGGACTTATTTAATTTGCTGCAGGTCAGTGTCTATACCCTCCCAGCCAAAACTGTGGTCAAATTCTATGGTCAAGCGGATTTGTTTCTCCCTGCATGCCTTGCCAAGAAGCCAATCAATTAAAGTCTTTGCTATTCCAACTGTTTTCTTGTGTTTTATTATTTATTATTTGTTTTAATTTAGTTTAATTTATATTGACTTTATTTGTGTGATTCAGTTTGTATACTGTCATGTATAATAAAAATTAACAAAGCAAAGCCAATTGAATGAATGAATGAAGAATTGAAGGAATAAATAACACATAAATATATATATATATATATTTATTACAATTTTATTTGGGATAGTTTATCTAATGTTTTTATATGATTCCAATTATATACTGTCATATGTAATAAAAATTTAACAAAGCAAGAAGGATGAAGGAATGAATATACAGAAAAAAATTATTATTTATTTATCTGTTGAATAAAGATGAGTTGATTAGATTATGCTATAGAGAAAATATATATATATAATAGTATTTGGGTGTAGACTTTTATTGGGGGTGGGAGCGGCAGAATTCCAGGACGTTGTGTTGAAATAGACTAGCAATTCCTATTGACAACATGTATGTTGGCATTAGACATGTACTATATAAATTGTAGCGGCTAGAATAATGGAGCATTGTGATACAATTAGCCAGGAGGATTTTTTCTGGAGGAGCAGCCATCCCATATGTGGCGGCAAGAATAACTGAATCCTGAATAACATACTCTATTGAGCTGTATCCAGGGGCAACTTTTTTTCTGTCTAATAAATGGTGCACTTCATCCAGTTTTATTATTACATCAGACCAGTTGTGGGCTTCTGCTTTAATCCATATCAGTACAGCAAGACCTAGGTAAACAAACAAGTGAAGTCTCTGCCCTGCAAACAGGGCTGAGAACTCAAAAAATTTATTATATAGGGTACTGATTTTATTTTTAAAGGATGTAGTGGCAAAGGTTTTTTCCATTTTTTTTGTATACCAGTCTTTTCAGAGCACCAGGAGGCCCTGAAGTCTCCAAGGACACCTACAACAGCAGGCATGACAGCAGCAGAACTATAGCTAAGTTTTGTTATTTTTCATTGAAATATTTTAGGATATGTGATAGTGTGTTCTTGGTTGGGTAACAGAAACAGACTTCTTCTTGTCCTCTTTCCATCTCAAGTAGGTTTTGGTATGGCATAGTTTGGATGAAATCCCAGAAAAGCATGACAAAGAGCTTGCAGAAGCCAATATACATAACATACTGGCCAAGTTGCAGGTTGGGGGCTGCAGCCAAAGCCAAGACCTGCCATTTGGAGTTGTCTTGCTTTGGTTGGAGTGATGTAAGTTGTTCTTGTTTCATAGGGTAATTTTTTAAAATTATTAATCATCTCATAGGTAGCAGCTAGCTTCAGGACCAGCTGACGCCCTATGTGGGGGATGTAGTTGCTGCAGAATGTTTGCAATATGTAGGGTCTTAGGTACTGTAAGAATTATCCTTTGGTTTCTTCTATAAATAAAAAAGTTAGTAAAATTTTTTTATTTATTTGATGTTTTATTTTTACCTTCTTCTATATCTTTACCTGTTAACCCCTGGTGGGGGCTGGTTCACAGGACTTGTCACTAGTTGGTTGCTGGTCTTCTGTTGGTTTATGTTTCTTTTTATTTTTTAGTTGCTCAAACATCTCAGGGTCCTTTGAACACACCTCCACAGTTGTGAACCTCTGTGGCTTGAACTGTAGATCAGCAAGAACATCTTTTTGTACGTTTAGGAGCCTGGTTGCAAGTTTGTCAGTAGCATTGGGAATCTTCTTCTTCACAGTCCTTCATGGTAAGTTTTTCTAGGTTGTTGCCTTCTAACACCACCTCCTTTAGCATTTCCTTCACCTTTTGATTAGCCTCCTTGATTTTAGCCACAGCTACGTCTAATTCTGCCATGTTTTCCTTGTACTTATCCCAGCCCTTTTTATACCAATAAAATATCCCAATAAACTATATCTATTATATTGTACCTAATAGAGTTAAATAAATATATCTTGATTTTAATTATGATGTTTTATTAGCTTTAAGTACTACTATTAATTTTTTTATTGACATTATGTATATTTATTTTATATAGCAACCCATTTCTAGTATCATGAACAACATATTTGTCATATACATGTTCAGTCTAAGTAAATCATGATTTGTTCTCAAATCAATATTCCAAGTTTGACTCAAAGTACATATTTATTAAAAGATAGCTACTTTCACAGGTTATATGTAGATCATATATTTTAGAGATATATAGCAATGAGATGGATTATTTCAATTGATTCTATTGTTTTCTATTGTAACTTTAAAATTATTCAAAGCGCTACAATAAAGTGAATTTTAAAGACTACAAGTGCTTTAAACCAGTCAATTGGAATGGACATACATGTGGTGTCTTTGTGCTTGGCTCAGACCAGACACACCTCAGTGCAACCAGTTTACCTTAATGAAATAAGCCTATTGTAAATAAAACATGTCTTATTTACAACAGGCTTATTTTATTAAGTTAAAATGGTTGAACTAACTGAGGCATGTCTGGTCTGAGCTAAGCACAAAGACACCACATGTACACCCATTCCATTTGGCTGGTTTGTAGCACTTTTAGTTTTCAAAATTCACTTTATTGTAGTGCTTCAAATATATTAAAGTTATAATAGAAAACAATATAATTATAATTATTAAATCAGCCAAATTTAACTTGTGGCATGATAAAAATTAATCATCATTGTAGCTAAATGTAAAATATATATAATAACAATAAAAAAAGTGTACAATTTAAAACAATATATCTTATAAAATAAAAATTATTGGGGGCAAGTATTATTGGGGAAATGGGATTGGGCAGTGCAAACTAGTTGGCAGGCTGGATCGAGGGAAAAGCACTTTGATTGGCTGGTGGGGTTGGTGCTGGTCACCTGGGAGGATTAGATGGGGACTAGGGCGGCAGGAGGAGCCAGTGGAAATTGAGTGCCTTAATTGGCTTGAAGAAATTGATTGTACATGACATCATATTCTGACTTGGGGAGGATGGTAATTGTCTTGTAGGCTAGGGAATCATGATGTGGTAGCTGAGGATCTTTTGGTGATTGTCTGTTGCCAAGAGCATTGAGAGCCATCTTTGTAAACATGTCAGTGATTTTCTGATGGGGAAAATCACAATGGGGTTGTTGGCTGCACTAACTACCTGGCTAAAGGTTGTGGGGTTGCGCCCTTGGATGGTGTCTCCAATGTTAAAGAACAACACATCACCCAGGTGAAGATCAGCATGCCTTGAAGGAAAAGTTGAGACAATGTGGCTGTCTGCCTATATTTTATTGGAGGCCACTTCAGTGCACTACATTTTGTGGCTCAGGAATATTTGGAATTTGGAATTGGCTCGAGCTCCAGGTGGTAAGCAGGTTGGAGAGGAATTTCCTGTACCAGTACCCATTGGTGTAACTGGTTGTGGTTCATAAAATACAGTCCCTTTTGGTAAAGCTTCAAGGAATGCACCAATCACAATCCCCTCTGATTCCCTTTTTTACTCCTGAAACATTATTTTTACCAAGGAACTATAATCCTGGAATTGCAATGATAATTTATAATAGGATATAAATATGACATTGTCAAAATTGAGGGCAGGTAGCAGGTGATAGTGGCACCAATCACAGGGTCATAGGACAAATCAGAGCCATCATCCAACTCATCAGTCAGCCAATTTTTCAGAATCTTAACACTTACTACAAGCCCATTCATCCAGAGCTGTGCTGTGCAGCTGGCAATGAATATGCCCTGGAGCCCAAGTAGGCAACAGACCTCAGTCAATCAGAGGTATAGATCACATTGCAGATGATCAAGAATGATGGAATGCACCTCCTTGATCTGAGAGTCAACCTGCTTCTTTGGCTTCTTGTCCAGCTTTGCATCACCTCTCTTCAAGAGGGCTTGGAGCTCATGCTTAATCACTGCCTCAGTAAATTGAAGTCAATTGGCTATTTCAGCAAAAATTTATGCCATTCTGCTTGAGGGTCACAATCTCCTCTATCACCTCATTGGTTATGATTTGATGTTTTTGACAGGCTTGAGGAATAAGGGTACCTGGATTAGGCAGGGCAAGATTTGAAGGGCTGAATTCTCAAGCACTGGTTGGATTGGGTTGGAGGGGGCTACAGTTGTTCAGTCTCCAAAATAGTGGCACAGGCCCGGGTTGGGCCTGGTCTTGGGGAGCATCATATTGGCTATCAGAAAAGTCATCTGTGGATGGGCCTGGTGACACATACAACTCAGCCTCCTCACAATTTGGATTAAATTGGGTGTACACAGAAAACACAGTGGTTGTGCTCCTTAGCTCAGCAGCCTGAGCTTGGAGTAGCTCCTGGTACTGCTCCTCAACAACATCAAAATTATCTTCACTTGTGAAACTCATTGGAAACAAAAAGCAATAAAAGTTCTATTAAAAACAGAAAAGCAAAGTATTTCTAGAAACCTAATTTTATTTAAATGAGTGCTCCTATTTGAGACATTCTCTAAGACATAAATGTCCAAATTTAGATGGATGTACATTGAAAATAATACTTTAGCTTTCTGAATAGATTTTGGTGGATTCACTCCTAAAATCTACATTTTCCAATTTGAGTCCCAAAAATAATCAATATTTTCAAAAAAAATGAGTTGTTTTGTGTTTTAGTTCATCACTTTTGTAATTGAACCTCATGCATTCTCTGTTTGTATCATATTTGCCACACACTCATAATTGAATTTGATGTAGAATGCTTCAGCAAGTGACTGGATTGCATGTGTTATGAATTTGAGCTCCATGTGTTTGCTGTCTCATTTTTGGGATTTGTTATTTGAAGTTATTTTTGTTGTATGATTGACTGTTTTTGTTTTCCAGCTATAGATAAATGTAAGCTTTATTGAGTAAATTGTCCTTCAACTGGTTCCAGTTGAAATTTGTTTTGTGACTGAACCCATGCGTTCTTAACGGACTAATATATTTTCAGGCACCCACCCACTTGCAAGTAATCTTCCAAGGCGGTGAATGATTGTAGAAGGATTTAGACCAGTTACCAGAGAACCCATGGGCAAGGACACCATACCGAGGTGAAATAGTTCTCCAAATAGGCAATAATAGCCTAAAAGCGGATTGAATTGTCCTAGGAAGAAGTACACCCCTAAGTAGCACAAGAGAAAGGCAGATGCCAAGGGGCAGAAAACCTGTGGCTTGGAGGGCTTGTTAATGGACTGGTAGCTCTGAGGTTCTTCTTTATGAGGTGGAGTGTGGGACAAGGGGGTAGTGGTATACCAGACTCCTGGTATTACCCAACGCCAGGAGTTATCCAAGAAATGAGCTTCAGGAGAGGTACCAGAGTCTGCACATGTACCTAGAAAAATTCTGGCCTTTACAGCCTGCAACAACATCATCCAGTATATTCATTTATACCCAAGAGACTCCATAATGGAAGTCTTGGGCAATCTCATGGTTAGGATTAAAAAGGGTTTAAGTCAAGATAAAATAAACAATAATTCACTTGGGGTGAATGTAGACTTTATTGATTGAACAAATGACAGAATATTACTTACCCGCTATATATAGCATTGTATGAATAAATTAGTTGGAGAAGATTTAAAGTTTGAAGATTTGAGGAAGTTAATGGGGATTTGTGGGAAAATGTAACTTAAAACATGGGAATGGATATTGCTTTCCCAAAAATAAACTTTGGAACATAATTATTTAAAATAATTACAAACAGCAACCCACCACCAAACAGCTAAAAACCTGGGGGGATCCCCAGTTATTCCCCACTGGAGGACAAAGAAGAAAAACCAAAACCAGCAACAGAACCAGGACCCAACGGTGCAGCCAGCACAAAGCCAGAGATCAAGAATTCATCATTGTTGTCATAAGGTATAATGGAATCATTTGGTTTGACTGCCGCAAAGCCGGATTGGCTAGAAATCAATTCAAAAGGTAACAATTGGTTGAATAATAACTCTCTAATCTCTTTTAGATGGCAAACAACTGAGTGTAAAGAAGACCCTTTTAAATCCTGTTGACACTGATGCTAAATCTAAATAATTGACTGGTTCAGAAAAATCAGGATAAACAGAGCAAATGTTATCCACTAACCCTTGCAATTTAGGAAGCTTATATAGTTTAATAGAGGGAACCAAATCCTTTTTAGATGTTATAGCTGGATTTATTACAGGAATATCATTGCAATGATTTCCTGACATATATGTTTATCTCAAAAGGTTTGAAAACTACTGTACTAGTTTCAATTTTTGGAGGTAATATCAAATGACGTCTATTGATGGTTTACTTTTTATTTATTCAAAAACTTCATTTGGCAAGTGGCTTCTTTAGTGTAGGAGAAAAAACAGGTGGTGCAAAATTGGCCTTGATTCTTCCAGGCTTTAGCAAATCTTCTTTGATTTGTGTTCTCTTAATTGGATAACTCTCAGATTTGATCTCAAAAAAACATGGACAGCCAGGTGCATGGCCCTCTTGGCTGACAGGCTGAAGAGTGTGGGGTACTGAGTTCAATTCTTAATTTTAGTTTTGCTTTAAAATTATAATAAAAATGTCATTTGTAGAAGTACCACACATTCTTTCAACACAAAAAGTTGATTCTGTCATTTTTTATTCCAGAGACTTAGTACATACCTGTAGCATAAATTTATAAAAATACCCAAAGACACCTTATTGATGAAAAATTATGATATACAACATCAAAGAAGTACCTGAACAGTATGAAACATGTGATAATTATTCCCACTATACACATCTATAAATTAGTGATCTCTGTCTCTATGACACAACTAAGCAAGTTATAGGCAATAGACATTATGAGACCCATACTGGGTGACAAAAAGAGCAACCAGTACATTATCACAGCCATTGATAAACAGTAAGGTGGCCTGTGATAAAATTCATCAAGAAGCACAAAGGCAATGTTAGGAGATAGTTCACCAGTAAGAAAATAATTGTCAAGCTTAAGACTCTGAACTCCTCATCACGGATGGAGAAAAAAAGCTCACAACAGATGGTGCAAATTTTTAACCCCATCAAAGAAGGAATATAGCCTACAATCAGCAGCCCTTAACACTCTTAAAAAATGTTAGTTTGGAGATGTTAAATTTATTACTGGTAGAAACACTAAGGGTGGGATACACCATCTAGAAAGACGCCATCTTGTATCCTATCTTGGATTTCTGGCTAAACTGCACCAGATAACTTAAAATTGATAAAACCCCAAAACCATTTCATAAAAGCTATAAAAAAACATATGAATAGACTCAAAATCATCCAAGGATTCCAAATATTTAATAAAAATATGGGGTCAGCTAATAACAACTATAGTGCGCAAAGCTCCAAAGTCAACACATCCCAAAACAGTGATATTTTTGTATTAAATTTTAACTCTATATTAAGCATGTATATACTAAAAATAAAATTAAAATCAAATATTTGGAAGAAAGAAATTTTTGTTAAAGAAAGTGGAGTATACATTAGATCCAAGGGCTATGGCAATGCCTTTGAGATGAGTAAGGCGGCCTTCTCTGGTGTAATATACCAAAACCTCTTTGGTAACACTTTCAAACTTAACCTGCTGGCCAGCATGCTTGGATACAACAGCTTTTCCTTTGATGGCCTAGGAGTATAGCTGATCTCCATGAGCATGCTGAATCTTCAGCTTGTTGACAATCACATTAAACATGGGCTTTTTTACCTTAACCAGGCAAGAAAATTGATTGTGACTAACCTTCAAGTGATGAGGTGGTCTTAGTTATGCCTTCTTTAACCTGCTTATAGCAGTTCCAATTAATCAAGTTGTTGCTCTTACAGATGAAGCAATGTCCCTGGAATACACCCACCCACTGGTGTTCAAAGTACTGGATGAAGGGAGCAAATGCTTTTTTTGGTTCTCAATAATGTAATTGTCATTGAGAAGCTTGTCATAAAAAAGGTTAACATCTTCCTTTCTGACCATGGCCAGAGCAGCAAAGCAATTGAAGATCTTTCAGGCCTCCTTTGTGCCATCCTTGAATACCAGCTTATTGAGGGCTGGGCTTTTCATCATGTTCTTGCACAGAGCCTGGCAGTAGTGAAAGAAGCAGCCTTGCGGTCTGCTCCTAAATACCTTGATAAAGGTGTTGGTCTTTGCAGCCTCAAAGTCAACTATTAACATAGTATGGTAGGGAAGGGACTCTGGTGCCTTTCTGGTTGTGGCCTGTTGCTCCTGGGTGGCCTCTGGACTGACCTTCTTCTTCTTTCCCCCGCCCTTCAAGCGTGGGCAAGATGACATCCAGATTTTGCTTTAGTATATCCAAGGCGTGAATGTAAGTCACCTCCCTTTTATTAGGGAGAAAGAAAAGACAAAGGGGATGGTGTGTTCATTGACCTGACCATGAATGACCCAAATCTGATAAAATAGCTTTGGACAAGAGGCAAAAGTCCCATCAGCAAACCAAGTATCACACTTTAGAAGGTGTATGAGATCCTCTTGTGTTAAAAAGCACAAAATACAGTTTGGTGAACCTTGCCCATTGTCATGTAGCAGAAAGGGCTTGCCAAGCATGGTAGTCTTCTGGACTTCCAAAAGTACAAGCTCATCAATGCTCCTAGCGCTGACGCCAATATTGGCATCAATTGACTGTTGATCATTCACATACTGTTGGAGTCTGGTCTTTTCTCCAACCTCCTCTCTCTGATCCTCATTCAGGTAAAGGAGAGAATGTGTTACTAGCTTAGTTGAAGTCAAGTCCTTGTTGAGAGGAATGACTTGGCAAAGGTACCAGTGCATAAGATAGTAGAGGATCATATCAGAGCCCAAACAGTCATGCTCAATGGTGAGCTCCTTGACTTGGGTAAACCCAATTGTGGTTAATTGCGTGGGGCAGCCTGGACTATCACACTGGTAGTGATGGTGCGCCATATTTTTTCTCTGGTCATTGCAGGTGAAAAGAAAGCTGTCCTTGACAAAGCCAGCACCCTCCTTCTTGGTCATAATGGGAAAAGAGTCAGGAAAACAGCTGGAACTTTAAATTGCCTGTTGACGTTGCAGATATTGGCAACTGCATGTAAGTCCCACTCTAGGATGGGCTTCTCCTCTGAGGCTGCGGAACTATGGTCACCAGAGTTTTTTTTGGAGACTCTTTCATTCTCATCTTCATCATTGAAGTGACATGTGCTTCTTCTGGGGATCAGAGGGGGAGTAGACAAAGGGAGAGTGGGGAGGGGTGGGGCTATCAGCCTCAGGCTCAGGGGAAGGTGTGGGGGTCTTGGCAGGCATTGTTTCTTTAGGAGGCTGCTTGGAGAGGATAGCCTTGGGCTTTTTTGCCTGAGCGGGAGTGGCTGTGCTCTTGGGAGCCTTGGGGGTAGCGTTGGTGGTAGGCTTGGGAGGCATCTAAGAGTGAATTTGCATCAGAAAAGTTCAAATTTGGGGATAATTTTTAAGAGTAAAAATGAGAATGTTTTAAATATGAAATTAGTCAATGTTTTTACATGGAATTGTAGAGAAACTTTCAAATTATGTACCATCAAAATTATTATGTTTATTATTATGTGAACATAAAATTTTTATTAGTAGTGCAAGTATGCAAAACTGTGAGTTTTGACTGAAAACTTGAAGGTGAAATGGTGTTTTCAAGATGACATAATTGAGATGCTGTAGCTCAAAAATATAGTGATTTTAACCATTTTTTATATTAAATTAAGAAATATACGGTGGAACTACCTCAACCAGGCCAAAGAGTAAAACTTGAATATTTTTAAAACTAGCTTATACAACTGGGGTTAAAAAGTACCAAGTTGTTTAGAAAAGATAAAAATATACATATGCAAAGTTTCAGACAGTTTCTTACATTTTTTAGTTAAGTGAGGTTTGGCGCTGAATTGTACTTTTTAAAAGTGAAAACAGTCAATTTGTGATGGTGTGCTCTTTATAGCGTTCTATGACACCATATGTTAAAACAGGTTAATTCTTAGTGCCACATTGGTGAGCACCACTCCTATTGGACGCTTAGAAGCTTAGTAGATTTTGTAATGGGCACATTTTACCCACCAGAAACACCCTCATTACTAAATAAAATTACTATTAAAACATTGTATTGTTGAAACACAAATGGTAAAGTTCATATTATGATAAGGAATAAGGCTAGCATATGAAACATGGTTTTTTGAATGAATGTATTATAGGGGGTAGTACTATAAAAGTGGCACTAATTTAGGTTGATTTATTATATGGAGTCTTAAATTAAAACTATACTTTATTCTCAATTAAAAAGGAGAAGACTTGGATTTATCACATAAAAGTATGATTGTATAGACAAACAAAATCATAGATAGCGCTGCTGTGCCGTTTTGATTAAAGCCTAGGCGCCGCGGTGCCAACTGGTAAAGATACTAAGCGCCACAGTGCCAACTGAAAATTATTCCAAGCACCGCGGCGCCGCCTTGCAAATATTTTAGTTGCTGCAGTGCTGATTTTTAGTGGATTGGATTTTTTCATTGCAATCATAAATCTACTACTGATCCAAAATATCTTTTTCATATTATCCTATTGAGACTAATGCTTAGAAATATGATTAATAATTAGATTAACATTTTTAGGATTCAAAAATGGCGCCGCAGTGGCGCTTGATGTAAAATTAAGGCAGCGCTTTGGCATCCAAAATATTTGCAAGGCAGCGCCATGCAGCGCCTGGAGCTTTTTTGGGTGGCGCAGTGACGCTTTATGTATGATAGGGATGGTGCATGCGGCGCAGGTCATTGGGTATTATGCAGTGATGATCCAAAATCTACTGTCGATTGAGTAGATATAAATTTTATATTATAAATTTATGTCAGTGAGTGTTGCAGTAATTCCTTTCTGTGAGCTCCATCATGATTGGCATCATTGATTTTATACTGCTAATTTATTGAGTTGGCTGCTGTAATCCTAATCTGTGAGCTCTGTCATAATTGGCATCATTGCTATGTCAAAATTTCTAACATGTCCCCCCACTTGACCAATCACTACTTTCTTTCATCAGATGAATCCCAACTTCATCAGCAACAACAACAACAACAATATGCACCATGCCTACTATGCAATGATGGCTTTAATGGACAAAGCAGAGTGTAACGCCTTTCAAAAAATGTGCGATCATGGTACAGATTGGTTTCTTGAATTGACTTTGGGCTAGTGACTCTCAGTTTTGCAAACAGGACTGTGCAACTACCGTGGCTGGCTCTGAGCGTAGTACTGCGCCAAACTCTAGCGCTGGGGATTTCCCTGATGAGGACTCCATGTTTGAGGAGCTTCTTCCTATCAGCAGTGCGCCTCCCAGTGGCAATCCTTCTGGTGCTTGGCACCCCTTTCCTCAACACCTTCCTTCTACTGACGCGCCTCCCCCTACCCCATCTGCCATGCTCTGCGCCCACTGCAACTCCAACAATGTGGTGGTAGACTACCCCAACCTTCTGAGCAAGTTTGGGATCTACCACCATCAGGATACAATGTACAGCTTTTTACAGGCTCTACATTCTGAAAAGGATGAAATGACCCCAATTTGGGGAAGGGAGTTATACCACAGCCAATACAATGCCTCCTGTTTGGCTGCCAAGGTGTGTCTAGGGCTGCAGTCAGCTACCTTGCTTCCCAGTGAGATTTTCGCCCAACATGCTCAGATCATTGCCATCCCCAATGAGTATATTGATGAGGTGGCTTGGGTTTGGGCTCTTGAGCTTGCTGCTGACCCCTCCTTTCATCAAATCTTGGACTTTCCCGTCCAAGCCAATACTAACTGTTGCTTTTCCACCACATTTAAGGCTTATCTCCAAGCTGTTACCACTGGCAATGCTTTCCTTTACCTTCCTTTAGCTGCTGCAACTTGCCACTTCATGTGGTATCCTCCTGAGAGTTGCCAGCCTGGCCAGCCTTGGTACACCGGTTGTTTCTTGGAGCATTACCACTCCTTGGCTTACAAGCTCTGTGTCCCCTTGCCTCTATCCTAATCCTACATGGAAGATGTGTTGATGGACTGCTTCACCATAGGTGCTGTGTTCTCCACTTGCGGTGGCTGGGGCTGTTTGGTGACAGTCAGTCAGATCTGACTTCCCTTGTGCAACTGGTCTTCTATGTTGCACAACTCCCAGTTGGCCTGGTCCTAAATGCTGGTGATTATGGCCCACGTGCGCCAGCGCCTGAACAACAACTGCTATATGATCCCCACTCATGAGCGCCCAGTAATCACTATTCAGTATCCCACCAAACATCCCCACCCCACCAAACAACAACCCTCTCATCCTGCCATGTCTTCTGATCAGCAGCGTGGAGGCGCCTGCAACACAAGGGATCAATTCTACTTGGGTTGATGTTTCTTGGAATAAACTTGCTTTTGCTTATCCTCTTTTTTATTGTTTCTATTATTTTTTAGTTCTTATTTTTTATTATATTAAGTTTTTAATTATGATAGTTATTTTCTAAATTTAGTGCTTATATAAATATTATTGATTAGTGGTTTTTTATTTTGGGGATTCAAATCTGGCGCTGCTGCAGTGCTAAATATAAAAGTAAAGTGCCAACACAGCATAAAAGATATCTGCAAGGTGACACACAAGATCTTTACAAGTTGGCGCTGTAGCGCTTTCTGTTTGTTCAAGGTGGGGCAGCAGCGCTTAAAGATGGGTAGTTCTGTAGTTGAATTCACTAAGCTTTGGAAACCTTATTTTATTAACAGACTTTTTATTTTGGTTTGAGATAGCGTTTTTGTGATGCAGTTTTTTATGATGGCGTATTTTAGGGTATTTATTAAGTGTTTTTATAATAAAAAAATCTTATTTGGATAACACTCTTTTTATTTCAATTCAAGATAGAGTTTTTGTGATGCGGTTTAATGAGATACTGTATTAGAAAACAATATGTAAAAATATTTATTCAATAATTTTTATTAAGTTTTTTTTAATTTTGCTGATGTAAATCCTGATGCCATCTCAAAATTTTTTTGGGATGGCGTCTTTTGAGATAGTGTTTTCAAGATGGCGTATTGCACCATACTAAGTAAGTCAATTTTCAATAAGCCCCTTCTTTGGAAAGACATACTTCCAACTGCCCTAATAGCTACCACACTCAAATAAATTAAAACATGGGGAAAATCTCATATGATTTAGTGTATAAACACAAGCTAAAAACCATCAGCAGCAACCTGGGACCATACCTGTAATACCCAAAAATGAATGGTATTACTCTGAATAGATCAGGTAGTAAGTTGGACATCTGAAAACCTGTGAGGGTGATGATGATTGAGTATATGATCATTAACTATTAGAATGCTGTAGCATAAAAATTAAAACACCCAAAGCTCTCAGAAAATAGGTCAATACATAGTACATAGCAATTTCTTGATCAAGAGCATTGATGGACCTGGGAGAGACCAGAGGCAGACAGTTGTATCCATTAGAGGAGTTTAGTTGTAGTGAATCCTGAAGGTATGGATCTTTAAAATCATTGGGCATAAATCCAAACTGGAAAATTTTCTGATGGCCCCCAATCCCAAGATATTCTTTGATAACATCAGAAAAGATGGTATGTCCCATCTTTAAGCCTTTTTTTATCCCCAAAGGAAGTTATTAAGTATGCATCACTTGATGGGGTGAGATCTAAGGACTTGCACCTTGAGACATCCAATTTCTTTATGAGATAGCCCATCTTCAAACTTGGGGAGAAGGATCTAATTGACTTAGTTTACTTGTACTAGTTAATTAAAGGGGTGATTTATGTGATAAAAAATTGAGGGAGCATCCTTTTCATGACAGCACAGCCTACCACTGAAGGATTGAAGTTTATTGTATACTTTTCTTGACATGAGAAAATTCAGGGGTAACACAAAAGGCTGGGGCACCCAATAATTTGGTTGGACATGGATTGTCTTCCCTGGCTGGTCCTATATTGATTACTGCATTGATGTTTGGCCAGGTTTTGAATTAAGGCCCTTCTAAATTAATAAGGCCTTTGACTGAAATTTTCATTCATCTTCTGGGATTCAAGCTTCTTTCACTTCATTATTTAAATAGGCTGTTAAAGTGAATTTTGAGACCTGGTTACTGGGAAAATGTAGATTGTGTTTTTGGGCTGAAACTTATTTTTAAAACGCTCATGCAAAGTTTGAGTTTTGTGGGCCAGATTTGGGAATACTCCTAGTTTGGCAGTAGATCCCAGGAGTAGCCAGCTGGGTGATGCACAGCTGGGCTAGGTAGGCGTGGGTGTACTAGGGGGAAACCTCCAGAATTAACTCATGCAGCATGGAACATCCTCCATGTTGACAATTCCAAAAATTATTTTTGCTTTATCTTTTACAGTTTCAATTGAAAACTCAAAATAAAAATTAAAACTTGCTTTTATTATTGGTATCAACTATTTAAGCCAGAAAAAAATATCCTTGGATAAATAAAATAAGAAAATTATTTTTGAGGATTGTTGACATGGAGGATTTTCCTTGCTTTATGGGGTAATTCTGGAGGTTGCCTGCTAGCAGGGTCTGAATTCCAACTTTGGATTAAATTTGGGATCTGAGCAGCAGTTCCCTCAATCTTGGAAATGTGCTTCTATTACTGAAAACTTTTTTTCTGGTTTGGTCTTGGGATTCTTTGATTTACTTGCTAAGTGTCAGGGCCCAGAATGGGCCATACAAAACCCTATGTTGCATAGGGTCAACGCCTGCAATGAAGCAATTACGTGACCAAACAATCATGTTGTCAATCACGCAAATTAACCTAAAGAAAATTTTAATTCTAAGTGGAGAATCAAACCCTGGTCAATGCCAAGCCTGGGGACAATTGAAAACCGTCCCAAAGCCAAGTGGAAAAGATTTTAATTGGCTCACACTCTCTGAAACCCAGAATTGGGGACTTGGGTTGCCAAATGGCCCAAAATTCCCCTGCCAGCTTCCCCAAGGCAAAAATAATGAAAGGATCCATCTAGCTGACAAATCAGGAGTCACCAATGGAACCCAGCGTGAGAATAATCCATTGACAACCAATAAGAAGTTTCCAGTAAGCCCAATTGCAGTTTCCCAGCAGGATATAGCTGGGAACACTGGCATTCCCTTTCTTTGTTGACACCTTAAAATTAACCATCTTTATGCTCAGGATTCCTTATTTTCTTGCAAGATCTATCTACTTTTGCACCAATATAACTATCCTGTTTGCATTTATTTGCAACTCCACCACACTTTACAACCTCACGTATTTGCTCCTCCTGGCCACCAAGAGTGATCATTTTGCCCTCCATGCTGGAGATCCCTCCTACTCCTCCCTTACCAACTGTGCCTCCTGTCCAGGACTTTAGTAAGTTGTGTTTTTTCTATATCATAGTATTGGGGCTGACCAACCAGGTTGTTCCCCATACTGGGAATTGGCAATCCCTAGCTACTGCAGTCAACTATCTGGCCAGGATTGTGCCTATTGTGTACTTGGCCTTCCAGGCCTGGCCTGCCTCCCCTGCGGGAGTCCAGCCGGATTCTGGTATGGGCCATGACACTAAGCTCTTAATTGAGTTATTATTTGTTGGGATTTTCTTCCTTTCAGGAATATTTCTGACATGCCTGTCTCTACCAAATAAAGTGCTGAAATAAGATAGCCCAAACATACAAAGAGCACGTCAAGACCAACATGGCAAAAAAAAGAAAGATGGTCAAATAAGAGCCCATCTTACTCCAAGTTGAGATATTTCTGGCAGGAGATGGAATCTGGGTAGTCAATCACTGCAAACCCCCTAAAAGATATGAAAATTAGATATCAAGAGCCAGGGAACTTGACTAAAAGAGAACCCTATCAACAGAAAGATCACAGGCCAAAGAATCATCATATTCCTGATGAACTTGACAATGGAATCAAATCTTTCACAAAAAATAACATATGTACACCAAGAGATAGTAGATGGCAGTAAATGACAATATGGAAATATTGGAGTATAGATTTTCTTGGGGGTTCTGATCATATATTTGGTCTTAGTTAGCTGTAGCAAATATGTTGTATTATAGGTTAGGCTCATTGTAATATTTTTTGAATAAGGTAGAGCATTAAATTCCATTAGAGAGGACAGAAATGTCAGAAGCATGAGCTTACTTGCCTTCTGATGTAGTATTATTGAAAATTGAGAGCTTAAAAATATATGGATTTAATCTCAATAATAGCACAAAGCTATTGCTAAAATTTGGTGTTTATTTATATGGAAATGTAAAAACATCTAATTGGGTGGCCCTAATGAAATATTTGGTTGAAACCTTGTTCAGAATAATGTCTTGGATAATGATGAAACATATTTCAACTGTCTACTAGAATAGGATCCAAGAGAATGAAATCAATTATCTGACTGATTCTAAATTCATGGCCTGGGTTCTCTGGAGTTGTTGTAGTGGGCTTTCAACTATGTTGATTTAACTATATGCTTTGGAAGAGGCCATTTTATTATTGGAATTGGATTTTGGATTGAGTGTTTTCAAATTAGATCTCAGGTCTAAATTTTGGTTTTTAGGCTTGCTCTTAAGTTCCTCTATCTTATTCCTTCACTTTTTCTTAAGTTTGGGCTTCTTAACTACTTTGGCATATGTCATTGATATTGATGTGGCCAATTATTCTCATTTCCTGGCTGGTTTAATTTAAGCTGGTTTTGGTTTCTGAAACATTATTCTGCAGAATATGGTTTTCTGGCTCCTACTGCCACGCTTTTAGATAGTTACACATCCAAAAATACAGTCTTTCCAGATTTTTAGCTGAAGTTGTTTGCAGAGGCAACCAAGTTAAAGTATGGGTCTTTAGGTAATTTCAGAACCAAATTTAACTTATTAATAACTGTTTCTAGTCTAAATCTGCTGGCAGAAGAGCTCAAACTTGAACATGGACCCTAATTCAACAGTGGGCTTAAATATAAACTGTTCTGGAGTTGAATTAACTTTCTCTTTCTTGTAGGATCCTTATTAATGATGTCACTAGGGTCAAGACTTCTTGGCTCTATTTTTTGTAGTTGATTACCAGTCCTGGTTTCTTTCTGTTCTGAAGTTTTAGGAGTTAAGGTCAATTGATCCAATGTATGTCAATTCACTGGTGTGTGATGCTGTGGGAATTGATCCATGTGTTCATTCTGAGTTAGAGATATACTATTGATCATGTCAGGGTGAACCCTGACAATCACAACCAACACAAACTTGACCCTAGTCTAAGAGGACCTGGAATTATTACAAAAGTCAAGCCTAGCAAACCCTATCATTTAAAAGAAAGTTAGTTACAAAAATCTCTCAAATTAATACCCCATAATAGACTCTGACTATATGAAGCCAAACAAAAGCAAAGAGACTCACATCTACTATTATATGAGGCCAACCTGGATCAATAATAATCTTGCCTCCCAGATACCCCCAAGAAAACTCCTAAAGCTCTTCTTTTCAAGACCCCAAGGAGATATGTTGCAATATATTTAATTAATCCTTCTCAGGAAACCATCTACCTGAGAAATGGCTCAATTTCCAAGTAAAAGGTGGCACCAACATCCCATCCAAATATTATACTGGGATCAGACATTTGAGTTCCACGGGAAACAAGATTTACACAAGCCCCATGACTGCCATGATCTACATGGACACTATGTAGCTTATCAGTTAACTATATAATTTTCTTCTATCATCAGTAAAGATATCACCATCTTCTTTAATTTTCCCTTTATTTCTTTGTATACTTCCCTGAAGTATATAATTGACATGTTGATCTCGATAATTTTATCAATTTAAAGATAACGATATAAATCCCAAATATAAGTACATTTAAAACCTAAAATGTTGATGTTTTATTTACTAAATGAATTGTTGGAATTCTTTGGCCATTTTACTTATATCAGGCGAATCAGACTCAATGTTTGATGGGTGATCAAGCATGTCAAAGGCAATATCAACTTTTGAGGTGCGAGCCTCCAGTCCCAAATAATCTTCATTGCTGTGACGCGAGCTAGGCACAAGAAGCTTTGGAAGAAGCTGGAAGACTACAGGATCAGCAATAAAGGCAAGAAGATGAAGCATTCCCCGCAAAGCAAAACTCCAGAAAGTCACATTCAATAGCTTGGCATGAGTATGCTTGGTAATATAGAAATGGACCATGGTGATATTCGAGAAGAAATAGCATACAAAGCAGACTGTGGGGTAGAGACACGTCCTTAAGACCACACTTCTAAGATTACAAACAGCAGATCTCTTCGCTGATAAATTCACAGATCCAATATAATTTTTAGGCTGTGATAAAGAGCGGTTCCGCAGTATCTTGACTACCACAAACAATGAGACCAGGATACAGTAGAAAGAGGTTAACATACTTAGTCCAGTAATATAAACAAATTCAAGGCTGTCGTTAATAAAAGGACCATTGATGAAGAAGCAATTTTTGGAAATACTTGGTCCAAAAATTCCCAAAGCTGAAATGATTAGATATCAATAAAGCTATTACCAAGAAGTGGGGTATTAATAATAACAGGAAGTCCGATTGAAACTAACCAGTAAACAATCTCCCATTTCCTTTGTGGTTTCAGGTTCAGAAGTATAACCAAGTGAAGATTTAAAGCAATAGATATGTTTAAAAACATATAAGCTTGATACATCATCACTATAGAAAACCCTACAACTGAACAGGATAAGGAATTGCTGGCTTCTTTTGGAAAGGAGAACATGATGTGCTTAATCAAGTCCAATACTGCAATCCCTGTCTGCAAGCGTATTGAAACCCTATCCAAAGCCTTCTTATCATAGTGTCCTAAAAATAAGTAACACCTTATATTTGCTTACTGATGACATAAATAAGAATAAGTACAAGGAGAGCACACACAGCAGATACTGTGTTTAAAATCAGGGATGTAGTCGATGGCAGTGTCATACTGCAATCTGCAAAGCTTGTTTATTTTAAAGGTTGGAAATGGATTTGATCCAGCACAGGTCAATAGCATGGGGATCATGAAATTACTTAGTAAATCATATATTCATCACTGATATTTTGAATCGATTTCAAGGTTGCTTATCTGATAGGCTAAATAATAATTAAGTGTTGGCATCACCTGGACTATTAGGAACATGATCAGCGGTGGATTAAAAACCAGATACTACAAACTGATTGTGGCCAGAATGGCGATTGGGAAACTCAATTTAACATTGACTTGTATAAAAGTGAAACCCTTTATCTTTAACTTTAGCTTGAGTGTGCTTAGGGATGCTTCGGCTCAGCCCGGTTGGCTTTCGGCTCTAGGCCGCCACAGCTAAAGCGAAATTAGTTAATATTTAAACATTGTTAAATAAATATTCTCTTCTAGTGGCTAGGAGCCAGAAACTGATCGCGGCTGCCCGAGGCAAGGCCGAAGCAGCCCCAAGTGTACTCGAGGTGTAAATTTTAAATCGGATAGAATTTCTATACATTATAAGCTTAAATTCAATGGCTGAGTTGATAGTTTAATTGGTTCGTGATTACATGCAATCCCTTGCAAGCACCTTTGAAAGCATGTAGGTTGAATCCAGTGGAGCGAGGTCCAAATTTATGAAGAAATGAGAATAAAGGCTACTTAGACTTTAATAAAATCCTATTCAACTACTTGGCTTTGAATAAGTGGTTCTTTTCTTGCAACCCTAACAAAGAGGCTTATCTGTATAGATTATCCAACTCTATAATGTGTGGATTAAAATTGAAAAGGGAGCAGTAGATTGTTTAACAATAAGATTAAAATTTGGGTTGATTTGCCATACTTTTCCACAATCGGATGTTTAAACTCTATGTCGAGGATTGACTTGACTGGAAAAGAGAGCGAGATCTATTTAAAGAGATTTAATTCAGATTAAATAAATGTTAGTTGAAGTAATAGATAGTTGATAAGCACATTTCAATTCATCAGTTTTGAATTCCAAAATACAACATTTCAATCAAATGTACCACTTGATCCAAGTGGCTGCAAATTTTTCAGAGTTAACCTTGCTTGCCACAGCTTATTCCAGTAAGAATGTCAGTAGAGTAGTTTTAGAAGCTATGGCACTAAGCAAAAAACTCATCTGTAAGTGAAATCAACTCATCTGTAAACAAAATCAACCCAGATGCAAACAAAATGAAAAATGAATTTATGTTGATTAACAATAGATTTAGGTTCACTTGTATTTTGTTCTGAGATTCATTGATTCTGCTTACATATGAGTTCATTTTGTTTACAGATGAGTTTTTTTTTGCTTAGTGCTAGAGCTTTTAAAACCAATGTATAATAAATTAGAGCTACTGTAAATCCAGAACCTAAATGCAAAAATGTGGGATTGTCAAATCCTTGGTCCAAATTTCAAATCACTTTTGCAGAATGGCCTTTTTAATTAAATTGATTTTTTTGTGTATTTATTTGAATTTTTAAAAATGCGGGAACTCATAGACACTTTGCAAAGTTCAAGTTGAACTGCATATTTCCAATGGACGAAATGAATTAACTGGAATCAGATTTGAAGTATGCAAATCCAGCAACCATTTTCATTAAGTTTATTATGATTTTGGAATTGCAGGATTGTCAAATCTATGAACCAAATTTCAAATCACTTTTGAATGCCACTAGTTGTAAAGACCCAACAATTGGGGAAGTATTCTAGCAAAATAAGGGACCAAGTTGGCAACTTGAAAGCCTGTGAGCGCCGTCACAATTGGATAGACTGTCATCATAAATCAAAAGACTTTGGCGTGCACCTTATAGCGTCCAAAATTACCAGCAAAATACATGAGTATGTAGTATATACAGGTGTATATGGCTACGGACTGGGTGGAGTGGGGCAATGCCAGCGTGGATCAGGAGTACTGCTTGGAGGAGTTTAGCTGCGCCAGCTCTTTGTAGTAATACTTTCCAGGTGGTTTGTTGAATGGCCCATGATGTTGGTTATATTGGTGGCCCCCAATCCCTAGGCATGCTGTGAGGACAGCTGAGAAAATTAGGTGATTAATCTTCTGATCCTGGGAAAGGGCAGACAAAGCTTAGTGTCTTGTTTAACTTCTTGTAGGTAAAGTTTTTGAATTAATTTATGTGATACTATTGAGGGGTAATTTCAATCAATGATAGCATAAACTATCATCAAGTGATTTGGCTTTATTATATACTATCATCCTTGTGGGGCATGAATAGTACAAAACATTGGACAGGGAACCCCAAACACTTGGTGTTGTCTGGAATTCCCTTTTGGGAGGGGAATTGGAAGTGGTGTGCAGGCAATGAATTATTACTTCTGGGCTTTCATTGGTTTTTTGTATCATTAGATGCTTTCATGCATCCAAATTTGACTTCTGCAGTTAATGCAGGAATGGGTGGGTTGAGTAGCTTGTCAGCCCCTCCCAAATTTGGTAGATTCCAAATTTGGGCATCAGTTCCCCCTCCATTTGGGTTTGGGGAAATTGCCTTTTTGGGTTTCCCCATTTGTAAATTTCCCCATTAAGCAGGCTGGCCAGGGGATTGGCTGGCAGGCTTGGTGTGTGATTGGGCGTGCGGCCTGCGGACAGGGTATAAAACCCGTCCAAATTACAAAATTTATTTTTAATTTTCAATTTCTTGGCTCGGCCTTTTGTGGTAGTTTCCCTAATAAGGGGGAACTGCTGCAATTTTTTATTCTGTTTATCAAGCCCAATTGCAGACAAAATATTGTCCTGAACCAAGGTGTTGTCAGGAATATTCCTGAAAGTTGTCTCATTTCCTTCTTGGTGTACCTGTCTGTTGGCGGTACTGGGCAATAAGGTCAGGAGTGTTGGCAAGATTTTTTACGGGTTCCCATGAGTTTGATTCCATTGGGTACCCTACCCATGAAACTAGGTACTGGACCTGGTTGCAAACTTTCCTGTATCCTATTATGGCCTCTACCTCCCACTCTGGGGTGTGTTTTAGGATTGTTGGTGGGGGGTTGCTGTCTTTAGTCTGATGTGCATGGGAGCTTCTTCTTTCTGCCTCTAATTTGGATACATGGAAGACGTTATGGGCACTAGACCAATCAGGGAGCTGTACTCTGTACATTGTGTCAGAGATTTGCTGGAGTACTTTGTGGGGGCCAATGTGACGGGGTCCTAGCTTTCTACCCACTTGGTTGATCTTGAGGTTCTTGGTGTCAAGGTATACATTGGAACCTACTTCAAACTCTGGGTTGGCGTGTTGGTGTTTGTTGGCTTGGACCTTGTACTTCTGTTGAGCATCTCTGAGGTTGGTCTGTAGATGTTTCTGGGTATCCCTTAGGTTTTGAAAGTACTTGTTGGCTTGAGGTACTTCCCCTGGACAGCCTTTGGTGAGGATTTTTTGCGGAGAGAACCTGTAGTTGGCCGTAAATGTGGACATCTTGGCTCCCAAGTGGTAAGAACTGTTGTAGCTAAACTGGGCCAAGGGTAGTAGTTCCACCCAATTATACTGCTTAGTGTTGACGTAGGAGCGGAGATAAGTTTCCAGCATCTGGTTAACTTGCTCTGTTTGTCCATTGGTTTGAGGGTGGAAGGCTGTTGACAGGTTGATTTTTACTTGGAGCTGTCACATTATTTTTCCCCAGAATTTGGAAGTGAACTGGGTTCCTCTGTCTGAAACAATGTCTTTGGGGAGACCATGGTGGCGGTAGATGTGGTTAAGGAATAACTGAGCCGTGGTGGTGGCCAACATTCCTGATGAGCAAGTGATGAACTCTGCGGCTTTGGTGAGGCAGTCCACAATAACCAGAATCCCTGTGAACCCTTGACTGGGAGGTAGGTCTGTAATGAAGTCCATGGAGATAGATTACCATGGCATGAATGGAATTGTGAGGGGTTGGAGCAACCCCTGTGGCTTCTGTGTGGAGTGTTTGTTCCTCATACATGAGACGCATTGTGAAATGTAATCTTTCACTTGGGGAAACGTGGATGGCCACCAGTAGCTGATTTGAAGATGTGCCATAGTTTTCTTGATTCCTCTGTGACTGCCT
>QTSX02002491.1:0-44744 GCA_014839935.2 Entomophthora muscae | reverse complement strand
AAATGGAGCGTTGGGCGGACAGTAGTAGTCAAAGGCTTTGGGTTTGTCAACTGAAGTCTGGCTATCTATCCCAGTGGATAGGTAATGAC
Organism: Entomophthora muscae; assembly: GCA_014839935.2. NCBI lineage: Eukaryota > Fungi > Entomophthoromycota > Entomophthoromycetes > Entomophthorales > Entomophthoraceae > Entomophthora > Entomophthora muscae. The sequence goes on along the minus strand of QTSX02002491.1, from coordinate 44,655 downwards.
GCTTGGGTGTATGCAGATGGAAGAGTATCAAAAATATGTAGGGAAACAGATTGGTGAACCAAAAGTTCATAACAGCTTTATTGGTAAGGATGACAATACAGAACATTTTCAGGTGCTTCTGTTTTCTATAATTACTCACATTCAAGTGCCTCTGGGCATCTTTCTGGTGCTATCTGTGTGGCAAGGCTTGACATCTCAGGTTCTGCTGTTTGGTTGGCTGCTTCATGGTCATTTTTGGGGATTTCAGGAACAGTTGTTTGGCTTTTTGGTGGTCCATCTTGGCTTGGCTGGCCATTGGCTCTAGCAGGTTTGGCTTCTGGGGTTATGGGGGTTCTCCCAATCTGATCACCTTTTTTGGGCTGGCTTGACAGGCTCTCTTGAGCCCAAAGAACTTGATTAAAAAAGGGGTCCCTAATTGGGGACCCCAAATTACTTAATGGAGGGTGGGCTTGAGCTGGGTTTACTGGGCAGCTAAAAATAGCCTGCCTGGGCCCAGCCAAACCCACCAAGGCTTGGGCGTAGCTTTTGGGGCCCAGAATGGGCCCGCAGCTACCACCAGGGCGGGAATGGTTCCCACACTTGGATTTGCTTCAAAAAGCAAAAATCCAGGTGCGGGAAAATCTCCTCCGCCCACTAGCCCCGCCTGGTGGCTAGGAGCGGGTTCAATTCCCGCCCGGGGCATTGACATTGTTACTTTTGTAACAAGAGGTGTCTCTTGGGTGAGTTAAGTGGGGGCATCTTCAAACTAATTCTGCAAATAATAGTGTAAGGACCTTTCTTGGGTTTTTACCAGTAAATCTTTGGGTACATATCCAGGCTTAATTTGGCAGAGATCCTCAAGCATTTGGTGAGGATTGAAGTAGAGGCCCAAGGGGGAGGCATAACTTTACATCATGAGGAGCCACTAACTGTCCATGTATTTCAGGCAATCACAAGGCTTGTCCAAGTAGTGTTCTGCTTAGTACTTGAAAGATTTGATCCCCACATTAGATGGGCAATCAATAAGAGTGCCATAAACTTAATGCTTAGTTGGGGGATCACTCAAGGAATTACTTTCCTGAGAGGGAGTAATTGAAGATGTTGTGACAATAAAATACAACCCTCTATCTTTGTATCAAATAAAGTATCACTATCTTCTCAATTTTCCTCTTTTCTTGCTTCATGGACTTCCAAAAAGTATATACTTGATACAAACTGCCTTTAATATCTTAAAAATTAGTCTTATAGGCAATCATGTGCCTTTTTATCCTGGATTTTCAAATCTATTTGTAGCCTACAGCAACGCCTTCCTGACAGCCCTTGGGGCTGTACTTTTATAGAACAATAATTATGGAAAAGAAAATCTTAAAACTTACACCAGCCACTCTCTCAATGTCCACAAGTGCAGATACACAGTGACCAAAAGGGAGTAATATGTTGCAATATATACATATGATAGCTCAAAGTATATCTGCATGGTGTTCACTCTCATTATTGTGACAGATAACACAATCCTGAGTTGGACCCAGAATTTGAAGGAACCATAAGTACAAATGATCATACAGGACCTCAAAATTTAAGCTCTCAACTACAAGATAATTAATAAGCCTGAGGCTTTTAATCAGAAATACAACTTTCTAACACATCTCCTCACTGTGGTTTTTCTCCTCCCATGCCAACCTTGTGTACAATGAAATATTAAACAGCAGTTAAACAAAAAAGAAGATTAAGTACAAGTCATTCTGAGGGAGCTAATAAAGAACTTTATTATTAAAAATGGAAAGCTTTACAAGTAGCACAATGGAGTGAAATACTTGTTTTTAAACCCATTAATTTACCCCTTATATTGGTGACTCATGAAGATGTAGCCCAAGGAAAGTTACACAAAATGGTACACCAACTTCAGGCTCATTACTATTAGTAATCAGTGTTGTTTGATAACAAGAAAACCCTGGCTTGATGCATGTAATTCTAACACAGAAAAAACTTTGGTTGTTAGCATCAGTATAATAAGGTGAAAAAAATGTATTTAGCACACTTTCAGCATTAATGCTGTAAGGCCTCTAACTATATGTATCAGACACATCTAATAAATCATTTATGCCATATGCCAGCTCACAAAATGGGGCTTAGCTAAAGTCTTTCAACACATGAGCGCCAAATTCATGCTCAAGCATATAATTCACCAACATTAATTCTCAAAATTTATTGTCACCAAAAATTACACTAGCTTCACTAAAAATGTCATCTCAAATCTTAATAAGATCATGAGCATTAGAAAAACTCCTTTGACATTTTAAAATCTGAAATCTAATAAGATCTTCGAGAGAGTTAACATCACACTGGTGAACATACCACAAAAACTGACAGATACCTGCACTTATAAATGATATGCATACTTATTGGCTTTTATGTTTGCATATGATATCTCAATACACATCTTCACTAAACTATTTTCTTTCAGTTGATGTGTGGTCATCATTTTTCATACCTCTGATTTTATAATCATCTATGGACAGTTCTAATGATATTACTCATCATCAGTACTTAAAAAAGCTAGCTGAAATCTTTATTGAGCTCTAATCAAAAGCTTTTACTGAAATCTCACTCTAAAAATTCTGTTGCCAAGAAAACAAACATACAACCTGCCAGGTCTTGGAAGAGCTTGAGATTAAATTACAGACTTCTTATCACAAAAAGGTCATGGTCTGGCACACAAGCTGGATGGCTTTTAGAAAGGCTCTTTTAAGGTAATTAAAAAATCTTAAGGTATCTGCACCATTAAAATCATGATAGTGTACATATAATCAAAAGAGTTCCTAATAGGTTTATTGAATCATATTTTTCTTTATCAAATGTGGACATTAAATCTACAACTTTCTTAATAAAAATAGGATGTTTTTAAATGAATCATCACCCTCTTGGTGCTTTTTCTTCACCTTATCATCCTCCTCTCCAGTATTGCTATCTCTCTCTTCTTTGTTATTCACCATATTTTCAGCAGCAAAAGAAGGCCTACAAGATATGAAAATCATGTCTGACTTTTGAAGCCCCAGCATAAGTGCCACATCTTTAGGCAATCTCTCAAAAGAAAACCAGTGGTTCTCAAGGAAAAAACACAGCAACACACAGCTAAAACTGCTTTTGGGCAGGATTAAAATGATTAAAACTTGCCAAAGAAGAAAAATATACTTGTAGCCCCATTTAAATTGCTAAGGCCCACTCTCTATAAATGGCCATAACTCAAGATCAGACAGTCTATCACAATGATGTTGATTAATCAGTACTTGGTGATTAAGATAACTTTAATGTTACACAAGATGTTTTAAAGTTTCTCTCAGTGAAGAAAAAATAATGATGAAGTTGCCTTGAGGCAAACACAAATCAGGTGTCAACATCAAACTTTTTCATAATCTTAGCATGTATATCAAACCTATTCTTTCAAGAGTGAAACACCTTCCATCAGTAGAAAATCTCTACCAAGACAATTATATTGCTAATATTAACTGCCAACCTTAACCTTTTCATTCATCAAAAACAAGGGAATATGGTGAAGCCAGGTTTTTACTACCTGGTTGGCAAAGTTGAGAATAAACTCTCAATCTGGGCTGTCAATGTTAAAGTAAGGTGGCAGACAACATTTTTCAAGGAAAAACAAGGAGGATAAAACAAGCAGATTGAAATTTGCTTGAGCAACAGCAGGCTAAATTGAGAGGAGGTCTTCATCATTTGGGAACTCTAATGGTGGAGCAAAAGATTAAGGCTAAAATTGAATTCATTAAAATTATTTGTAATGAAAAATTGGAAGAATAGCTGGAAGAGGAGGTAAGATAGAGAGCAGGCAAAGATACAGCAAATGAGTCAGTGGCAACTTTAACTGCCAAATAGTCAATATTCTCAAACAAAGGGGCCACAAGACCCAAGTATTCAAGCATTTGATTGGAACTTTCTTTATTTTCCAAGGTAAATAATATATATAAACAAGTTTTTATAAAGGATTATAAAAGATTTTAAAGAACTCTATTTGTCACTGCCCATATTAGTTTTTCCAGATGGACTTCTAAAGAAGATGCAGGCCGGGCCTGAAAGGTCATATCAACAATAGGGACAAATTCTTACCAGATAATTGACAGCAGTGGCCCAGTTTCAGGGCTGGAAGATGGATTGTTGATTAGAGCAAGGCCACCAAGAATTACAGCCTTAAGACCATTCTCAAGTAACTCAGGCTTATCCATAAAGGAAAGGAAAAGACAAGTAAACAAGATAGAAGTTGATCAAAGTGATTTGAATAAATCAGATTTATTTGAAGATCCAAGAAAGAAAATGTTGGAATATGGGAGTAGAGAGAGAATAGGAGAATATATACAGTTAGTGTTTGAAGTTGAGAAGAAGAATGAATAATTAAGCGGAAATTGTGTCAGAAGGCAAGTATCACATTTGTAAATGGTGCAAATTTTAGTTTAGTTTGCATTTTCTAGTTTCAGGATTTTAGAAATGTGCTCAAGCATCAAGATTGGTTCACTAGATTTTGAGATACAAAATGAACAGGTAGAGTTCTTCATGCATTTAAAAAACAGGCTTTTACATAAATTGGGGACTCAGAATTGAATAAATAAATCAAAATTGATATAAAAGCTACTTTAAAGAAGCTTCAAACTCAATTCAACAGCTTCAACAAATCAATTAAGATCAGAAAAAAGCAATTTCATGTCAGAAAGATTTTTACACCCAGGGACGTCAACTACTAGTGTGGGTTATAGCCTGGTTGGTTAACCCCAACACTGCTATGTAGACAACCCCCAATTTACTGAAACCTTGGAAAGAATGGGCCTCTGGTAAGGGGGACCAGTAGGAATTTCCATCATTGGCATTGGGAGCTGGCCTCCTGAGGTGGTGGATGAGTGGTCAGGAGGAAGGTCAAAGCAATGGGGTTGATATAAATCTAAGTCTGAAATGTGAGCTGATGTAACCAGGAGTGATGGAGAAAATCCTGGTGGCAATGCATGAGAGAAGGAATATTGCTGTTGAGCTTCACATAAAGAGGCAAATAAAATTGATCTATTTTCAATAATATAATAAATTCTGGTAGAGAATCCAGGAAATCCATGCTTGTTTTTTATTATTCCTGCCTGACTCTTTTATGATATAATGGGGAATCCTTTATGCAAGCTTCAATGAGCTTGGATTCCAGGCAACCAATCTTGGCATTCAAATATCTGTCATCTGGTGATCACTTCCACCCTTTTCACTTCCTATAGTCTTATCTTCAAACCATCTTTCTCATTCTATGGTAGTCTTCTTCCAGTTAAAATCCAAAAACATAAAATGATTGAGAGGAAATCAACCATTGTCAAAAAATATAAGCATCTTTATTTATTATAATCATGTTTTCATTTTATACTAATCAGGGTATAACTGGCTGAAAACCTCTCTGGTTCTGGAATCACACCTAGATTCTTATCATGCAATCTATGAAATAACAGTGTCATCCAATCAAGACCTTTATCAAAAAGATCTTCACATTCTTAGCCTATAAGAAGTTACCCTGATACATTCCAGAATCACCTAATCCTTCTGTGGACATGTACTTCCATGGCTTGAAGCATTCCAGACTTCCAGCGCCAAAATCCTGTGGAATATACTTGTTCCTGATCCAAGATTTCATTTTTCTAACTGAGAAACAGCTGATCAATAATGAATACCTAGAAACCATTTTCTACATTTAAAAATATTACATTAATTATTTTTTTGCATTTAACACTCATCAAAATGGTTCAAAACTTGAACCAGGCGCCACTGTGGCACTCAGGAATGTTCCTCAGTGGTGCCCCAGTTCCTGAAACATTCACTGGCTGGCGCTTTACAAATCATTTAGGTGGTATGGCGGCACTTCTAAACCTAATAAAATTTTCAAAGCAGCGCTTTAAACCACAATTTGGGGGTTTGCTTCTGGTTAACTTTAACCAATCTTCTTGACACAGTCAAGACCATTTAAGCCCCTATAATCAAATTCTCATCAATCATTTTCCCAGGTATATATTAATTAATCTTTCTAGTTATTAACTAATTTCAAAACACCTAGTCTTTACTTGGCAAAGCCAAGTCCCTTTTGGCCCTATGTAAAACCCAAGTATTGAGGGTAAAACTTTAGTAACATAAGAGGGCAGGTTAGGCAGCTGAAAGCTGTTTAGGGTGTAAACAATTGAGTAGAGGTTCATTGCCTGACAGAAGACTTTGGCAATGGTGTGGTATTATCAAAGGCTGTCAGAAAGGGACAGTAGTGTAATCAAGGGGATCACGCAATCAGCCAAGTTGGGGGTTAGGTGAGATGACACCAGAGGTGTCCATGGGTTCAAATCTATTGAGCTGAGATGAGTTGGCTCATTGTATAATATCCATTTTTGTCCCTGTGGTTCAGGACCAAACTGAGCATAGGCTGGCTGGTTACCCCTATTCCAAGGTAAGCTTTCAAGACAGCTGTGAAGATGATATAGTTCTACTCCTGACTTGGGGGAGGGGTAATGGGTCTAGTGAGGTTACTTGCTTAGCCTAGGTAGAGGATTAATTAATATGATAATATTGAGGAGGATATTCACTCAATGATATCACAAACTATAATTGAGGGTTTTGTCTTTATTTATACAGAGTTTTAGAATATATAAAAAAAAAAAAAAAAAATTAAATTTATAAAAAAATAAAAAAAATTAAAAAAAAAATAAAAAAAAAAAAATTTTTTTATTTTAAAATAAATTATTTTTTTTTTTTTTTTTTTTTATTTCTGTTTTTTTCTTTTAAATCAAAAGTATTTTTTCTTGTTTCCATAGCTTTTAAAACTACTGTACTAGTGGACCTGCAAGGCATGATTATTGAAAAGCCTGACATTGGGGAACCAAGAGTCTGAGTTGCATCTGTTATTCCCTTTTCTGGGTTAGCTGGCAATTGAGAAGGTTTGGCTGCATCCCAGTTTGCATTGGCATAGTGCAAGTTGGGACTTCTTTATACATCCAAATTCAGTTAGTGAATTTGGTGCATGATTTTCATTGTTGGAGATCCTCTCAGTCCATTCCCCATTTGGTAGGCGCCCAACTTGGGCATCAGTTTCTCCCAAGTTTGGCTTTGGGGAAAATGCCTTTTTTGATTTCCTGATTTGGTAATTCACCCAAGGAGTGGAGGTAGACTAGCCTGCTAGCATGTGAGGGCAATGTATGGCAGGCTGAGTGGCTGGCAGCAGGTGTGCAGAACACACATGCACAGACTGGCTTGTGGGTGGGGGCTGGAAAGAGTGGTGGGCGCCTGTGCAGTGGTGGTGGGCATCTGCTTAATGGCAACAAGCGCCTGCATGTTGGCAGCGGGCAACAGCTGTGGTGGTGGCAGGCTTCTGCGTGGAGGCGGTGGGGGCCCGCGCAGTGGTGGCAGATGTCTGTGTGGTGACAGTGGAGGTCTTCTTGGTGGCAGCAGGCGTCTGCTTGGATGATAAATTTTTATTGTGTATTTTAAGTTCTTTAGTTTTCTTTCTGTGTATGCTTCCCATAATGTTGGTTTGATATGTTTTTTGAACCTTCTGTGGCCTAGATTGTGGAATATTTACCTGTTTTTGCCATTGGACCCAAGTAGGCTTATATGACTACTAGTGTCAGGAATATTCCTGACATCCTATGATTAAATCCTCATTAATAATATTCAAGGGTATAAATTAACCTTCATAGTTAATCAACTGGTTTGAGACACCTAGTCTCATAACTAAACTTGTCAGATTATTCATTTTGGCCCTTGATTAGTACAGCCTAATTGATTCCTGGTTACTCCATCATTATGCTGGAAAATATCTTTAAAATCAATCTTATTGTTTTGAATTTCAACTTATGAAATTCATAATAATTCAACCACTTTGTTAACCACAATTTAATGTGACTGTAGTAAATTCATGGTTCCTGTAAGTCAAAGGTGCTCACATTACATATCCTTTATTTTTGATGATGTCAACAATGAGAAAGGTTCCTGTTTCTCATATTTTATAATTACTGAATGGGTATCTGTGACAGTCCACATGTTGGGTGGTTTTGCAGATGGGGCTAATGTTGACCAAGAGAAAGTCTAGTGGCTTTTGACAGGTAGAGGCCTAGTAGGGGGCATTGGCTACTAGGGGAGATAAGGCCTTCCTAGTAGGTAACAAAGGACTACTAGAGGCAAACTGTGGACAAGCCCAGCAGAGAAAGTTGGCTGCTAGGGGGCTGATTAGTTATCCTCACCCAGCAGGGAATGGTGGCTGCTAAGGGTGAGGAATGTGAATGCCCAGCAGGGAACATTGGCTGATGTGGGATAGTTAGGTGTCTCCAACACAGCAGGGAATGTTGATGGCTAAGGGTGAGGGGTGTATCAGCCTGGGGGGGTAACGCGGGCTACCAGGGCTGGTTGATGATGTGACCCTGGAAGGTAACGCAGGCTGTCAGGGAAGGGAGGAGCTAAGATATCTCTATGTGCCCTTGTGAACTTACAGGAGGTCTGTGAGCAAGCACCCTACCTAACAGACTGGTAAGGTGTCCTTGTCTGTTTTTCTTTGGGGGCTTTGATTAGGTCATAAAGCTACAGTAGTTTTAAAAGCTATGGCAACAACCAAAAATACCTCAGATTTAAACAAAATGATTTCAGATTTGAACAAAATCCAAGTTGCGCAAGATTCAGGATTCAATTAATTTATAAAATTTCAGTTAATAAATGAACTTTCAAACAAAAAACAAAATTTCACTAGCCCATTATACAAAATTATATCAAACATCAAGTGGTGTAGTTCAAACCACAAACAAAATGAACTGACGCAACAAGTGAAATGGATGGATGCTGTTCCAGAGTATATTATAATCCAATCAGGATTCATATGAGGCACCAACAGAAGGACTAAAGTGAAACAAAACTTGAGCAATCTAGAAGCAAGATTACACAAGCACAAAACAAGATGAACTCACACAAGATGTGTAGTATGAGCAGCCTAAAATAGAAAAATAACAGTTTAACAGCCAATCAACAGCTATCCAATTTAGGAACAGAGGCATTTTATCCATTTTCATGGCTCCAGATTTGTATGAAATGGTTTTGAGAACCTTCCAAATATGGACTCAAGATTACAATAAAAATAAATCATTAAATTTTAAAATTTCTACTTTTAGTGATTTTATCCTAGGTTTTTTACAATGGTTTTTACAAGCAATATCTTTGACAGCGCCAGCAGCAGCCAAGCCAGCTTCAATGGAGGCAAGGCTCAGAACGTGGAGGCACCTGTTTACACCCAAGCCTTTGAGGCGGGTAGCAAGGAAGCTGACCTGTACCTGACCACCGACCCCTATGGCTTTGACTTGTTCAGTAGTCACATAGTGTCTAGCTCTGCCCCTGCTCCCGTACCCACCCCTGCACAAGCTGCCCACCAACCAACCAATCAGGATGACAACCTTGATTTGGAACAACTTCCTGCCACCAGCCAACCTGCCCCCCAACAGCCAATCAGGCTTCAGCTCCCCTGGCCCAGCGCCCCAAGCAACAAATCATCACTGCCCAAATTCTTCAGGAAATTGTGGCACTGAACCTACAGGGTCTGTCCTGGGAACAGATTGCCGCCCAGTTGCAATTTACCTGAGCTACTGTCATGCGGGAATTCAACAACCTGATGAACAGGGGGAATCTGATTGGGACGGCCAAGAAGCCCAAGAAGGCCCCTGAGTCATAAATATCTGAGGCATACCCAATCATGCTTGACCTCCTCCAGCGGGATCCCAAGCTTCCCTTGACCCAGGTCTGGAAGCAACTTGCGCACCATGGCATTTGGGTGTCTGAGCACATGGTGCAGCTCTGGATGTATGGGAAGGTGGCTTTCATACAGGTTCTTACCAATTTTGCCAGCAACCAATGGGATGGCATTGAGGATTCCCCATATGACACTGCCATTGAATCAACCCTGGTCCAATGCCTGACTAGTCTAACTGATGATGTCATGTTCATCTCCTATTACAAGCTATCAATAGCTTTTGATGATTTTGGCAAGCAAGGAAGAGCCGCCACTCAAAAAGGAAGGAAGAAGGTCAAGAAGGGGACTTTCATTGGTGCATTTCTGGCTGTTTCAGCTAAGGGTTTTGTCTACTATTGGACAAACCCAGATTTCATTGATGGCTACTCATACAGCCACATCCTCAGTGGATTACTTGACTCCTGGGGTGGCTCAAATTCCAAGTACTGGGTTTTCTTGAGCCACCAGATGGAGGGTAGCTCCACTGCCCTTGAGGCCATCCAGGGACACAGGCACCAGGCCTCAGTCTACCCTGCCGGCCATGCAGACATCCATCTGGCTGATGTTGTCTTCTTCAACATGGGATCCACATTACAGGAGCGCCGCCCTCAGGCTTTCAACAACCTCTATCTTGGGGTCCTTGACCACAATTTTCTCTTTGGCTGCCAGATGGTGGCTGACTTGTTTGTGCAAATGGTTTTCCATGTGAACATGGGCAACCAATCACGTAAGGATAAGCGCCTTCCACCTCAGGCCACTGCCACCTACCAGCCCATCCAGCCAATGACTGATGAGGAATACAACAAGTGTTATATGGCAGCCATCACACAAAATCCTCCTGCCTCCACCCCCGCCACCAACACCCCTCGCCTGCAAACCCAACCCACCCAATCCCAGACCCCCCAGGCCAGCACCGCCTCTACGTCTTCCTTCCTGCGCTATTCTGCCTCCTAGGCATCACTCTCCCCCGCCCCAATAAACCCCCTGTCGCCAAACATTTTCTATTTATATTATCTTTTTTTTGAATTTCAATTGTTCATGTTCTCTTTGTTTATAGTTGGTTTTATTCTTTATGTTCAGCTTATTTCTATAAAATCATATATTTACTATGTCGTGTATCTAGATCCAGAACACAGTTATTTTTAGCACTTAAACACACCCCTTGTGAAAATATTAACAACAATTTGGTGATCAGCTAAATTTGAATTAGAAAATTATAGTGTTACCTGTTTTTAGATAAAGTTGTTACTGATCCAAATTTAAAACCTTAATGATAAACTTTAAGCCAATCAGGAGCCAAGTGATAAAGTGATTGTTGTGATATAAAGGATCATTCAATAATTCTTTGGTGCATGTGCGCTAATTAATATGATTGGCTAGATGTTTTGCCATTGTACGCCATTGCCGCTGTGGCAAGTTGTTGGTGGACTAGTCTAACCCAGTAGCTGATTGGGCACTAGTCCATCAACAACTTGCCACAGTGGCAATGTCATACAATGGCAAAACATCCAGCCAATCATATTAATTAGCGCACATGCACCAAAAAATTATTGAATGACTCTTTATGTCACAACAATCACTTTATCACTTGGTTCCTGATTGGCTTAAAGTTTATCATTAAGGTTTTAAATTTGGATCAGTAACAACTTTATCTAAAAACAGTTAACACTATAATTTTCTAATTCAAATTTAGCTGATCACCAAATTGTTGTTAATATTTTCACAAGGGGCTATGTCAAGCGCCAAAAATAATATGGTAATAAAGGAAAAAATGCCAACACAAAGCAAACAACACATATTGAGATGAGCGTAAAACATATAAAAAATGGGTAAAAAGATGGGATAATGTAGTAGATGGGAAAACAAAAAGGAATAAACAAAGAGGCAACAGTATCAAAATAATACAGAGTTTATTGGGGCAAAAGCTATAAAAACATATGAAAAGGTTAGTAAAAAATCAAATGAGATAACTTGAAAAACTACTCAAAGACCTCAACTTGGCAATTGCCAAAATCAAGGACATCAACCAGAAGGTCAAAGCCAAAGTTAAGTCTGCCATACTCACTGGGGACAAAATCAACAAGGTTTCCGCAAAGGCACTAATGATGAAAATGCCAGACACCCCTGAGAAGACCATTGAGCGTCTTCTCAACATCTAGAAAATGGTGGTCGCGGGCCTCCAGTTTAAGGTGTACAATCTTTCTGCACCGTCTGTTTGGGTTGACAACCCGGAGATGTATGAACATCTCAAACCCGCCAAGCGTGCCAGGGCAGAGGATACTGAATTGTCAGCGCAATTGTGTGCGCCAAGAATGGCCAAGCTGGCCAAGGCTGCGGGCAAGAAAGAAACACAAGAAGGTAACATAAAAAAATAAAATTAATAAAAATTTGCAAATACTTACCTGTTTTTAGAGAACATAGACAGAAAACTCTGTCAAGTCCTGGTCCCCTTTGTCCCGGCTATATTTTACACCAACTACGCCACTCATGTGGCCAAGCAGCTGTATCTGTCTCCCCCTGTTGTGTGGGAGCTGGAGGACCGCATCCACAGGTCCTTTCCTATGTCCAGGGAGGCATTGGCTGGGCTGATGCATGGCAAGAGGGCATCTGGGTGGGCAGTTACTGCCTACAAGGATATCCAACTGGTCCGCCTGGACCCCGTTAACCTCAGTGGAGTTTACTGTGTAAACTTCATTGAGCTTGTTTGGGATGTCCTGGCAATGCTCCCATTCAAGAATGTACCAGAGATGGGCCAGGCTCATGTGGCTGCTTGCTTCTGCTTCCTGTTGGAGCATACCCTATCTTACCTTCTGGACAACTTTGGGCGTGCAATGGGGAAATTGGCTGTTGCAGACGCAACAGCCATCAAGAAAACTAAGATCCTCCTGGAGGACTTTGGGCTAGCCTGGAGTGCAGATGAGACAGGGCTCCCCTTGGCAATGGATCTTATCTTTGCAAAGACCAGGCACAATAAGAAGATCAGTGCGGTCTATAATAAATTATGTGAGTTTACGGAAGCCTTTCCTGGGCAAATGCTTCACTTGGAGGTTTACCTTGGGTATCTTTTCTTCTTTGGGATGAGCGCCAGTGTAGAGGATCTAGACAGGGTCCTTCTGGGAATTGATGAGGCCCGGCTTGCACTCAATGGGAAGAAGGTCCCCCCTGGATATGACTCAGTGGACTATGTAATCCAAGACACCCTGGTCCTGGCAGGGATTTACGGGTTTGCAGCCCCGCCCAAAAAGCTGCTCCTCAGTTTGCACCTAACCCTACTCCCCTTCACCAGCAGGAGGGAGTTTTTTAATAAGGGTGTATCCACTGTCCATGGTGTGGCAGTGGAGGTTGTGCGCCACCTTCATTGCGGGATGGGTACATACTGAAGAACTCATTACAGGTGTTTGCAATAAATTCTCTTCTCTAATAAATTTCATTACAATTCATATCATTTTTATTATAATAAAATTTTCATATTCTTATTTCAGCAAACCAGTTTTGCAAAATATATTCCGTAAACAGGTTTCATAAAAGCATAAAATAATATGTTAATAAAATAAATTCCAACTTGTACTTTTTACATTTAATTTTTATAGGACTATTTTATATTTATTTGACAAAGTGGTATAAATCTATTTGCGTAATTCAGTATTGAGCGTTTGGGATTATCTTAGATTGCATAATAAAATAATATATAATAAAATAAATAAATAACTTACATCCATTGATGGTCCTTCTGAATGTGATTGTGGGCGTGGAAACATCTAAATATAAAATGATAATTAATAAATCTTGAATAATAAATAAGAGAATATAAAAAATTGGACACACTAAGCCTTTAATTGATTGGCTGTTTGGCTAGGCACGCGGGGATGAACAAATCAGTGTGGCCATAGAATTTGGCCACGGTCTCAGCTGGGAGGGTGTGGATCCTGGCCTGCAGAAAATCAAAGAGGTCCTCAGTCCCAGTTGGGGTTCCTCACTTGACAACTCACTTGAGCCACCCAAAGACTTCCTTGATGGGATTTAGGAAGGGCAAATAGGCTGGGAGGATGAGAAGGCGCAAATTTGCTGTGGCCAATTGCTGGGGGCCCACAGCAATGCTGGTGTCAATTGATGGAAATTCTTCAAGAATGTCAGCCACTTTGTGGAGACCAATGTTGTTCAACACAATGACGTTGGTGAAGCCAGGGCTTGTGCGCCTCAGGTGTTCCTGGACCAATTGGAGAAATGATAGAAAGGTCCTGCTGTTATGTGAACCCAATATCATTTGGTAGAGCTTGACCCCCTTTGGACCAAGGAGAGCCACCATCAAGTAGGCTGTGGTGCGGACTGCAGCACGCCGAGCCATCCTGTCATTGGAGCCTTTGAGGACATAGCCACATGCATTGCGCATAGACAAGGCAAATATCAATTGGTCAATATAGTAAAATTTGACTGTCCCCTTGGCTTTGAGGGCAGTGTATGCCTCTGCATAGTTTTTCTGGGTCTCAATATTGGTTGGGTTGTTTCTGTTGTAGGGAGATACCCAGAACTTTTTCCAAGAAAATCACATTCCCTTCACCAGATGGTAGTAAAAGGAAATTGAGGCCTCAATCCCAAAAGTAGATTTGACCATGGCCTGTATATTTGCCAGTTTAAGATGACAATCCCGGGTTATCCACTGGCAACTGTCCATTTGTGCTCCTTGGTGAGCATGGTTGACACGCGCAAGGATTTCTCTGCAACAAGGACACAACCAGTATTGATGAATTTGTGGAAGGTCTTGCTGGCGTACTTAGGATCCACTCCAACAATGGCCGTGACTGCCTTGTAATCACCAGATTCCTGCATTAGCTTAAGCAGGATGATGCGTTTGATGTTGGGGATGCGCTTCTGGGCGGGCTTTTTAGCAGTGGGGATTGACTTGTTGGCATTGGGCACAACACAGGGCATAGGTACCTTTGTATAGAAGGCTGCAACCTTTTTTAACACCAGTTGTCCCCCATTGGTTTGATAGAACTTGGGCTCCTTGTCATCCTCCTGATTGCCATCACTGACATAGGGCCCGTAGCTAGTATCAAGTACAGGCTTCACCTTCTCCAGCATGGCTGATGGGACCGACTCTTGCCGGTACACAACGTCAAACACATACAAAGTAAGTTCTACCTCCTTGTTTCTAACTTTCTTAGTGAAGGTAACCTTGGTTGGCTTCCGGGTCGGCTTGGGGACCCAAGGGTTTATTATCTGCATCCTAGCAGCTTGTACTCCTTGAACCAGATGTGTCAGTGCAGCGTCACTATGGAACTCTCCTCTCCCATCTCCTTGAGTAGGCACTTGGGTTGCACTAACTCTATTCTTTGACCCACAGGGGCGACCGCGACCGCAGCGCACAACGGGTGTATTGGTACTCTGATGTTGTGTTCCTTCCATTTTAAAATTTAATAAAATATTAAATAAATTTCAATTAAGTTACTCCCTAATTTAAATTTTTGCTTTTATCTGAATATGGATATTTAATTAATATTTTTCCCCACCCAATATCCCAATTATAGATTTTTTTATTTATTAGTTAGTTAGTTGTTTTTGGTTTTACAACGCCCATTTTAGAATACTCAAAAAAATCCACACATTTTCCTAGATTTTACTGCCAAATTCAAACACCCAACACAATATTCTTAAAATTTATGTTTCAGATCTTGTGTCTTATTTTAGATACCTTGGTATCATTCATGATTACAATCCATTGCACACATTGCATGAGTGATTTTGTTTACGTAGTGAGTTGCTATTGTGTTTTGTTTTTGGTTTGAGTTTTGACTCACCTTGCTTGGGTGTATTTTGTCACCAATTAACATAGTAAACATATGTACACCAAAAGTCAACTCACACCATTTTGTTTGTGAATCAATGTATTTTGGATTGTATTTTGAATGGTTTTGATTTGTGTGTGAGCCCTTTGTTGCTGTATTGACTCATTTTGCCCATTGACGCCAATAAGCCCTGTTAACAGAGTGTATATTTTAACCTGAGAGTTGTATTTTGTTTAAATCTGAAATCATTTTGTTTAAATCTGAGGTATTTTTGGTTATTTCCATAGCTTTTAAAGCTACTGTATCATTGGGGGCATAGATATGCTCAGAGGTGTTATCAGGGTAGCTTCTTGGGGAAGCAGTTGCAGAACTTTGTATGATCAGGTCTCTGGGAAGTAAAGTTAGTTACTTTGTGCCTGAAAGCTCAGACTTAACCACCTGAGTGATTATAGACAATTGCACAAACATGAGGATTGTCTGTGGTTGATGTGACAGAAATTGGGGGATAATAAGAAGCTGTCCCCATGTGGTGGGAAATCACCCACCAAATCCACATAGAGTTAATGATTAACCACTAACACAGCCTCAGATACCATTTTGTGAAATTTCCAAATGAGATACCGGGGTTAAGTAAATTAATTAACCCCAACCAAAAAAGCCCTAGATAAATGGCCTGCAAAAGAATCAGAGTGCCTTCAGCATAAAATTCAGGACATTGAGATAGCACAAGAGTTTCAGCTTTGACAGTAGGAGGAGCAGCTCCAAGATTGACAGGCATTGAATTAACATTTGGCGGCGGCAACAACAAAGTGCCAATAGCAGGCCCCCATCATCCCATAATAATCTGTATAAGGATTAAATTGTAGGGGATGTAGCGCAAAAGGCCAACTAAAGGATGCATTTCAAATAAAGATTAGACCAAAGGATAATTGATTTTATTGAGTAAATTTTTGGAAGGACTCAACTCTTAAGAGTTGAAACAGTAAAAATTATTCAATAATTATCAAAATCAACTAAGCAATACCGCCTGGATCCTGGGCTCCTATTTCTTCCACATTGTCAAGTGAGTATCTAGTACAGGTTACAAAGAACCCTTGAGTGACCAACTTCTGATGACTATGCTGATGAATAAGCTCATATCTGGTGATCCTTAAATCATGTCAATTTATCAGCATCAGCTTGCAAGGGGGAATCAAATACAACTGGCAAAATGGAGCGGCTGTAACCCATTTTTGATCAACTGTTTGATTTAAATCTGTCAAATTAGTTAATTTTGTTGATATTTTTCCAGCTTTTTGAGATTTTCACTTGGACAAATAATTCCCAGAATTATGGAATTTGTTGTGACAAAGAGCAGGAGTCCAAGACTAAGGAGTAGAAGTCTAATGCTGAGGAGCAGGGGTCCAAGATATTGTTGGAGGACTCCAAGTGTTAGAACATATCAATGGTTACCTTGGCCCCTGGGCTATATAAGGAAGGTTTCTAAGGGGATCTTCCTTCTGAGAGTGAATAAAAGCCCATTTAGACCACTATACATATTTCTGAGATACATTTTCACAAACTAGAGAATGATAACTCCTTACAGCCTGTCCCTGGCTATGACCCAGGACACACTATGTGGACTGGCAAACAGGAACCCCACAGTATCATTTTTTTGTGCTGCCAGCCAACTTGTGGTATCATTTCCTGTGCCACCAATCTCTAGTTTAGAATCCTGCAGGTTTGCGCACGCAAGGGCAACAAATTAGTTGCTTCCATTCTGTGGCACTTTTGGGTTTTTTCTGCTGAGGTGCTACAGCAACAATTAAATCCTTTGCCTTTTCATTTTCCATACTGTGTGATTGATTAATTTATTTCACAATTTATCATTTTCTGATAGGTTTATGGTAAATTTTTCTTATGGCGCTAGTTTCTAGGCTTTGATGCACATGAGCTTTGCAGATCCTAGGGCATTTGGATTTACTGAGAGGATGTCAGGGCCCAGAATGCCCTAGACAATCAGCTAGCCTGCATGGAGATAAAACAACCAACAGTGTGGGAATCATTGCCAACTGCCTTCCTGGAAGAAACCCCCTTTCTGACTGAAAATGTCTAGGGGTTTGCAAGGCCCATGTGCTTCAAAACCCTGGCATTGAAAATAAACACAAAATCATGTCTAATTACTATTATTAAGTGGTAAATTGGGAGGGTGATTGTTTGATAGCGCAATCTGGCACTCAATTGCTTGCGTGTTCTAATAATAGCTGTGGCATCTCAGCATGCTGCAGCCAAACCAATGTTCATGATATACCATCCAATGTCCTTCCCCCCAGGTCCCAGTGCACAAATTCCAAGCCATTTTGCAAGTATCACTGGAAATGATGCAATCAGGCCTCTGGTGGCACAAAAGGCTAAGTATTCCTCAGTAAGTATAAGTAGTGAGAAGGAGAAGCCTTCCTCACTGTTGACATCTTAAATAAGCAACTTTATGCCCAGGACTCATTATTTTCTTGCAGTAATTATCTATTTTTGCACCAATAGAATCATTCTGTTTGCATCTATTTGCAAATCCACTATACAATACAACTGCACCTATCTGTTTCCTCCTGGCTCTGCTCCTGTCACTTTGATTAAGCCACCTCACACCATCAACTTGGAGTTCTTCCACCCTCATCACCTGGATCTTCCTCCTGGCCACTCTGGAGTGTCAAACCGTCTACCATGAAGGAGATCCCATCCACTCCTACCTTGCCCAACGTGCCTCCTGCCCAAGACTTCAGCAAGTTGGGGTTCATTTACATCACAGTATTGGGGCTGGACAATCAGGTTGTGCCCCAAACTAGAAGTTGGTGTCCCTTGGCTACAGTTGTGAATTACATTTTCAGGATCACACCAATTGTGTACATGGCCTTTCAGGTCCAGCCTGCCTTCCCTGTGAGAGTCCAGCCAGACTCTGGTATGGGCCATGATAGAGGAGGCTTTGCATCTGAGAGAGCATTTGTTGGGGATTTTAACCAAGCAATGATGTTGATTATGATGGAGCTTGTTGAAAAGAAAACACACCAACTAAACCTCATAAACAATATTTTAAAAAAATATATGTACAATTGGCAGTGAATTTCAACCTCTATGACAAAAACATCCAATAATAAGCACCACCATATCACTTAAAAAAGCTCTAGGTGCTACTGCGCCGCCTTACAAATATTTTGGACGCCAAAGCACTGTTCTAATTTTATGTCAAGTGCCGCTGAGCCAACTAGAAACTATTCCAGGCATTGCCTTGAAAATATTTTAGGTGCCAGAGCGCCACCCTGCTTTTACATCAAGCACTGTGGCAGCGCCAGGTTCAAATCCTCAAAATTTTGTACTCCCCTAAATAATTATATTCCTAAGCATTAAAATTGAAGTATGTTCAGGATAGAAAGAAGTGATCCTGAAGCTACCAAACCCCCACACCAGCAAGGGTACCTGTGCTGGGTGAAGATAATATATTATATTGGTTGATGTGAAATAAGCGCCAAATCTAGATTATTGGTTGCCCAAAATAGGGGCATGCTAGAATGTCCTAGAAGACATTGCCAGCAGACCAGGGATTAACCCTCAAGAAGATATAAGAAGAATCAATTAATTACAATAAAGTTATAATTTAATCTAAAAGTACTTCTGTGTGATCAGAAGCCATTCTTTGACAATAATTCTGTTATCATTGATCCTATCTCTTCTGATACAATACTAATCATATACTCAGTATATAACTGATATCAAGTGAATTCTCTGTGCCCTACATTAATAAAGAATTGTGTTGCTGTTATGCAAAAAGCGCAACAGCATTATTGCAGGGTTTTATGCTTTTTGCAGTACTAAAGCAATGTGGGCTAATAGCTTTCCAGAGTCATCTTGAGCCCTGACACTAGGTTAGAGAATAGAGAATAGTGGTAGCTTCTGATTGGTTAACAAGAATATTTCCAGCAACTGTTTTTTTTGGGAATTCAACCCAATGATGTCATGATTTTTAAGAATTTGGTGACTAGTGGGTCAAGCACTGCCATTGCCAAGTAGTAAATAACATGTCATTAGCTTTTTAAGATTAATTGGCACAAAGCAGGGCAGGTTGAGAGTTTTAAGGGCCATCTGAGCAACTATAGATTTAACCCATTTTTAAATAATGAAAGTTAAATCTTGCAACATTGTCAAGGGTTTGGCTGAAGCTTTGTGTTGGCTTCTTGCCTTCTGAGAACATACTATCTCTTACATTCAATTTTCTACCATAAAAGTCAATGTTCTCTCTGATACATGTCTCCTTCATTAAGTTTATTAGGTCATGACTCAGTTTCCTCAGCAGCAAATTATCCTCAACCTCAAAGAATCTGACACTAAATATAGTGATTTTTGCTTTAAGGTCACAAGATGGGTGTTGCCTCAACACAATAAAACAGAAACTGTGAGTAAAGCTCATATTTGAAAGAATGAACACTACAGTAAAATTTGAGCAAGTCAATATTATACTGTACATAGATTAGATCCTAAGAAAATCCAAAGTAAATAAAATAGGCATGGGGAAGAGCACTAGTGTTCATTAAATTTTTTTGTGCTGGCTGCTGTGAAAGTTTGTTAACCCATTGAATTGAACATGTTTTTCTTTGTTCATTTACAAGTTTATTTTGACCCAGGGCTTTAAAAACATACAAGTATCACAATTTTAAAGCTTTCAAATGTGAACTTCTTTTGATTTATGTGACATATGTATTCTGAAAACCAAGCTTTTTTCCAGGCTATGTCAATATTACTTTTGCCAATAGTATTTATACAAAAGAAACTCTTGGAAAATCAAACAATAAACACACTAACAACACTTAAATTTTCAACATGAGGATACTTTTCTACTCTCCAAGTTTGCAAAAAGGCCAACAACATTGCCCACAAATCAGGAGATTCAATGCATCAGTATGACAGTCAGAAATTCTATTTGATTTTATCATTATTAAAATTGATACAAGGCTTGAACCAGAATTCAAACTAATTGATGAAAGCCTTAGATCATTCACTATTAAAAAGAAAGTTATTGGTGATCCAAAAGCAAGCAAAATATCTTTTAAAATGAACCAGCAGGTGATGACATCAAGGATTAAACTCTAAAATTTAAAAGAAAGCCATAAAAACTACATAAAAGGCTATATGAGATCAGAGGGACCACTTAGAATCAATTAGATGGCTTGAAAACAGGATCAGGCTTCAAATCATCCTCAAAGCAAGGCAATAAGTTAAAAAATCTCCTGTCAGAAAATAAGCACCTGAACCATGTCATAGGCCCATTTCACCAGCCCTGAGACATTGATAATTCCTTCTGAGCTTTTATCAATAGATGTAAGCTCAGCTGAAGAAGAAATAGAACCAACCATGGCCAAAACAGCACCAATGATATCAGAGAACAACATGCAAATCAATTTTGGGGCCCAAGTCAAAGATAATGAGTGCCAAGCCCCAACTTAATTGCTTTTATCACCCACTTTGCACCCTTTCAGGCAGGATTAAGCTTAAACTCTATGTTAAGGGAGAAATTATAGGAGAAAAAATTAAGTTATTATTAAAATTTATATCTCCAATAAATTCTCTTTTTTCTATTACAAACCTCTATTCTTAGAGCCACACTCCATTCAACTACAGATCAAACTCCCCTGTACCTAGGAGAAAGGAACCATCTCATTTCTGCTATAGCACTCAGTGCTACCCTAGGCTGTGGAGAGGATCTTCATGACAAGGATAAAAGAAACCTTTTTCTGCAGACTATGCAAGAAAAATCCTCCTAAGACTTAACCCAATTACAACATCCAGCCTGGCACCAACTTTTATCACCTCATTATGTCATCAACCTAGCTATATAATCTGTCACTTACTACTGATTATTTGTGTCTTCTAAGTAATTTGAAAGCTATAATGTGCCAGCAAAGGTTGTATGTTGGTTCATGGTGATATACCCAGTTGCTGTGCAGTTGATAGGCTTTATTTCCCCAAGTTAACCCACATTGTTGTTTTTAACATTCCTGATTTATTGTAATACAACATAGCCTCAATCAACTTGTGGGTGTTTGTCAGGGTCCATAAATGCCATGACAACATGTTGATAAGCATCTTAACAACATCATCAAAGCATTAAAGGCATTAGGAATCACTCCTCCTGCTACAGAAATACCCATCAGCTACACTGAATGGCCAGGGATTTGTGAGCCCCACATGCTGCAAAACCCAGGAATCAACCCCACAAGCAAAACTGCATTTCAATAAAATTGGGAAATGGTAAAAAAGAAAGCAATTGTATGCTCGCGTAATTGCCCAAGAGTTTGGTTGTAGGTCCTCCTAATTAATATGGCGCCTCAGCAATTAAAAGCCAATCACACCACAGTTTGAGCACAATCCAGGTGCAGGCCCCTGCGCACGCAAATGTGCACATTTTCAAACATGAAGAGCATATCACTGAAGAGGATGCCAAAAGACCAACAGTGATACAAGAATTGATTGTTCCTTTAGTTATGTATACAGATGAGGAAGGGTAATTTTCCTCAGTGTTGACATCCTCTTAATAAATCTTATATGCAACAGAAACACTTGTGATTTGTCGGAGCCTATTATATTTTACAAACATCTACCTCTTACTTGCATACCTTAAAGAGTCCAGCCAGCTATATTCCCTGCAGTATCAGCAACCCCTAGATCCTCCCTCTCTTCTGTTGGTTCTTCCTGAATATATCTCAGACCAGGAGCATTATCACTCTCACCACCTGGATCTTCCTCCCTTGATGAGTTACTCCAACACCACGCAAGAAACTCTAATCATCCCCCTTGCTCAAGAGGCTCCCTCCACCCAGGATTTCAACAAGCTTGGGTTTGTCTATATCACTGTGCTGGGGTTAGCCAATAAGGTTGTACCACACACTATTACAGAAGTAACACCTTTGATCCCTATGCAGAAATTGAACCTGCATACTGCCACCAGGCGGGAGCCTGCTTTCACCTGGATTTGCTTTGGAAAGCAAATACCTAGGTGCAGGAACCACTCCTGCTCTGGCAGTAGCTGTGGGGCTTGTCCTGGGCCCCAAAGGCTATGCCCAAGCCTTGGTGGGTTTGGCTGGGCCTGGGCAAGCTAATTTTAGCTTCCCAGTAAGCCCAGTTCAAGCCCACCCTCCATTAAGTAATTTGGGGTCCTTGATTGGGGACCCCTTTTTTAATCAAGTTCTTCAGCTCAAAAATGCCTGTCAAGCCAGTCCAAGGATGGTGATCAAATTGGGGAAACCCCCAAGACTCCTGCAGCCAAACCTGCCAGAACCAATGACCAGCCAGGCCAAGATGGGCCACCAACAAGTCAAACAACTGTTCCTGAAGACCCCAGAAATGATGATGAAACACCCAACCAGCCAGAAGAATTTGAGATGCCAAACCTTGCCACCCAGATAGCACATGAAGAATGCCCAGAGGCACCCATAGGCGATTGGCTATATAAGTCAATAGCAGCTGTGAGGTGCTGTATCGTCATTTTTACCAAAGCTTGGTAGGAACCTTTGGTCCCCCCAACCGATTTCCTAACATATTTCTGATCCTCTTTCACCTGCAGCTGCCCAAAAACCCCAGCTTGTCCCCAAGAGCTGAACATCAAGCCCCAGCTGGAGACCCAGAAGCGCTTGACTACTATCACCACCTGGCGCTCTGTTTGGCCCTGTGCACTTCACTGAGTATCTCCAAAACCCAGATCAAAAACCCTTAACATTGGAAGATTTGCAGTGGTACATCCAACCAGGCGCTCCCAAAGATCTCTACCACATTGTCTGCAACGGCAAAGAAACCACTATATACCCCGGATATTCAACGGGAGGTACAGCAACTCTTCTGCCTACCTGGTTTCAACAGACCGCCCTTGACACCCAAAACAATTGTCTTAACCCCACCCACTTCTGATGCCACTGGCCAGAGTAGTCAGTTCCTGGGAGTGCTATACAAGGCACTCACTGGACTGATTGACTCTGCCTTGCCAGCGGCTGGACCATGGGCTGTGGCTGGGAAGACCCTTTCCTACCTGGGCAAGTTAGGTCCCTTCATCTGGTGGACCATGCCTATACCTACCTCTGCCCCTCCCTCACTTGAAGGGGAGCGCAGTACACTTGGTATCCTGACACACACTGAGACTTGGTGTCCCTGGGCTACTGCTGTCAACCACCTGGTGAGGATAGCCCCTATAGTGTACATGGCCTTCCAGGCTTGGCCTGTAACTCCTACTGGAGAGCAGCCAATGTCTGATGTGAACTGTGACAGTGTTGATCATTTGGGATACATATGATAGATTGGAAGGGGGTGATAACTAAAGGGAACAGTTAGCAGTCAGGTGTTATGCCTCAATCAAGCTGAGAAGAATGTTAAGAAATTGGTGTTTTTGTGGTGTTGGCTGAGCCTTGCTGGGTGAAACGTTAAAGTACCTGCCTAAGGGCAGCCTATTTCAAACCTTGCCGGTGTGCTAGGCCTTAGATGGACCTATTATAATCTCAGGAGCCTTCAAGATCTGCCCCTTGGCCTATAACACTAGATCAATCAAGAACACAGAAAGGTTGCAATAATTATAGTTGACCCTGATTGCCTATATTATTTGGAGATCATGCTATAGTTCTGTTGGGCTTGTAATAAAATAGGGTTGATCTAGAATGACATCTGATGCCAGGTTAACTTTTTGAGAATTAAAACATAGGGCACTAAATCATACTGGTGCACCACCAGTAGCATTATGATTAACTAAAGCAAATAGATATGCCTTGCTTGAGTGGAAGCCATGCACTATTAATATAACAATTGATTGGTGCCATCACCACTGGCAAACCAATCAATTATACATATTTAATGGATAAGCTAAGTGCCCTGTGCTTGATACTATGCAGATCAACCCCATGCCATACTGCATGGATGCCTGGCTCTGGAGGTTAAGCTGGTAGACTGGGATGGAAGAACAGCCCAAGAACGTGTTGGAAGCGGTCAGATGTCATTCTGCAAGAGAGCAACAAGTCTATAAAAGACCCTTTTATAAAGGATTGCAGAGCGGAATAATCTATCCTGGTCTATTACAGAACTTCATTACGATAGACCAGTTTGAGTACTAGACCTCTTCTTGCCAATAGCTTGTGAAAGCGTTTCTTTCTGCCACTAAATCCTTACTGGACTGCTGATCCACGTTATTGGACATGAAGATTCCTTTTGATACACTCCCTTGCCTAAGTCATCCTGAGCACCAAGATAAGGATTCTTACATACATTGTTAATGGTTGGAAAAATGAAATGTAAGAACAAACCCCGTTTAGCAAGGTTTCTGAACCCCCTGGGGATTTACAAAATTGGAACTGTGGTACTAAAAACAACTGTAAGAAATACAAACAATTGTGACAAAATGTATATTGTTGCTAAATTTTGGCTGCTTTGTTTTTTACCTTGACAGGAAAAATGCTGGTTTATTTTCCTTACCACACTTCACTACCCCCGATGACCTACATGTGAATAGGTATACGGTGTAGAGTAAAAAATTAAAGCTTGTGAAAGAGAAACATTTAGATTCTGAGCTCCTGCCAAGCCCCCAAAAGATAATTTAAAATATCTTTAGTTGGTATTAGGCGTCCTTTTGATAAACTGCCCCCACCAATTATCCCGGTCATAGCCATGATCCAAAACATCCAAAGGTGCAGAAATTGCAAGCTGCTCTAGCTCACCTTCCTGAAACAGGTGATAGTACCGTTGATAGACTTGAGATTCAGTTCCTTCTGGCTTTTCTCCAGGAGCAAACTTTTGAGGAAGAACCCAAGGAACCAGGACATCAGGTGCATTGGGGTCAAATTGCCGCTTACCCTAATCAAAGTTTAACGGTAAATTTTGTATCAAACAACGGATCCTCATTGTAAGTTTAGCTGAAATCTTTGGGCTGGTATAATTGTTCTGCTGTGATAATAAGATCTTTCTGAAAAGCCAATCAAACCACTGACTATTTTACTATTTAAAATACTTTATATATCAACATGCTAATCAACCAATAATAGAGACACAATGGTACTGTTTCCGAACCAGATATAAAACTAATCGCCATAACGGAATCAACTAAAAGGCACAAGTGGATCACTCATGTGTATTACCTTTTGCTCCAAAGCCCAAACAAACACAAGCATCTTTCCTCCTGGACGAAGCACACGCGAAAGTTCCTAATCACAAGTGCATGAGAAAGAGTTTTCTAGGCTTAAAATATTTAAAAGAAAGAAATCGCTGGTTTGTCTCGTTGCAGATGATTTGATAAGCCTTAAATCCTGCTTAAATATAAAAGAGATCAAGTCAATTTTAGTGTGTACCTGGATAGCTTGCTCGCGTCGGCTGGGCGTCGTGAAATGGTGGATGACAGCGATGGAAATGATAAAATCAAAGCAATTGGAGCGATAGGGAAGATTCAAGTTATCAGCAACTAAGGCTTCATGCCCGCGTTCTTTACTGATTTCAACAAGATTGAAACATCTATCCGAACCCAAGGTAATGAGGGAGGGATTAACCCCCAGATATTTTCCATTCCCACACCCAACATCGGCTCCTATTGAGCCCGGTGGTAACTCTTTTAAGAACTTCTCTACAACAGGCCAAGGCTATACAGAGAAATCAGCCAATCAATAAACCATATGGTATCAAAGCTGTTAAGTCTCGATTTGCAAGTATAAAAATCCCCTTTTCTTAATCTAAGAACCAACGATTACCGAGCGCCCTGTAATAATTTTATGGCACATAGAACATAAAACTACCTTGAAAATAGAACTTCAGTTATCATAAATTGAGCAGTAGAGTTATAAATACGATACAACAGAGATCAAAAGTCTTTCTAAACATCTTGTAATCGTTTAACGGTCTCGACCGCCAACAAATCACACGTAAATTAACAAACTCAGTAAAATATTTTTAGGAGCAGCCTTTAAAGCTTTCAAAAAATACCTTAAATCTAGTGTTGGAAAAATGGGGAGCTATAGTTTGATAAACCTGATGGACATAAATCTCTTCCTTTTTCCGGAATTCAGCTTCTTCAGATACAGATATATTCTCAGTGGGCTCAGACTTGGAGGTTGAAGTAGGAATTGATACAGTGACATCAAAGGGCTGAGGTTGAGGTTTTGATAAAGGATTGTGAGGTTCTGGCATCATTTTAAAGGGTTTAAATGCGAATAGTTTTGGAAGGTTATTATTTACACTTCAATTGCAGCTTATTAATTATCAGAGTACTCAGAATATATATGAACTTATACTGGCCTTGAAAATAATTGGATAGGTTTGTTTTACACACCCAAGAATTTGGCTACAGGTAGGGATGCTTCGGCTCAGCCCCGGCTAGCTTTCGGCTTCAGGCCGCTGCAGCCAGAACGGAAATACTTAATATTTATAGTTTTAAAATAAATCTTTGACACGAGCGACTCAGAGCTAGAAACTGGCCGCGGCTGCCGGGGGCTTGGCCGAAGCAGCCCTAGCTACAGGTAGTGCTCGTACGATTTAAGCAAGAGTGAAAATATTCTATGGCAAAGGGCTGCTTCAGCCTCAACTTTTATAATATAAATTATCATTTAAAAACATTCCAACTTTCTTTTAAAAAACCCTTGACCTTTCCTACCTTAGGTAGCAGTTCTTTAATTATGAACTTGGTATTTTTTCAGTCAAGACATTCAATGCCATACATTCCGGTGCCTTTTGCTATGACAAGCTCTGTTTTATTAAAAAATACTGTAGCTAAATGCGGTTATCCTAAGCCAAATCATGAATGTAGTTCCCAGAAAAGCCCAGTTACATTCAGCTGTAAACATTCTTTAGCCTCAGATCAATTTTATGTCAATAGAACTGACCCTGATTCCTACTAAAGAAACAAACTACATCTGTCATTTTTTCTATCTGAAAGGGTTGAAAAAAGCCCTATCCAGATCATTTTAGGGATTTTTGTAAAATTTAGCATATAAAAATGGTATGCTTTGAGGTTGTAGTGGTTGATGCTTTGTAGGAACTTTATTTGGGCTGTTCCATATTGTGTCAGAAATATTCCTGACATACAGTGCAAAAATGTGAGAATTTACAGCACTTTGCCAGTAAATAGAGATTCAAAATATTTGCAGCAGTTCCCCCTAATTGGGAAAACTGCTGCGCAGAACACAACATGAAAAGGATAATTTAAAAATGTAAATTCTCCTGGTCAGGCCTTTTATAGGCCAGCTGCACACCCACCCACTTCTGCAAGCCACTACTGCCAGCTGGTCTTCCCCCCCCACTCAATAGGGAAAGTGCCAAATTGGGAAACCAAAAAAGATAAGTTCCTCAAGTCCCAATTTGGGGAAACTGCTACCCAAATTGGGAACTTGCCAAATGCAGAGGGAGCTGATAAGGCCATCTGCAAAATTATTCATGTACCAAATCCAGTAAATAAATTTGGGTGCATGAAGCAGGCCCAATCCTCTTCATGCCAATGCAAGTTGAAATTTGGCCAAACCTTTCCCCTTGATAACCAACAATGCCTTCCAGGAAAGAGAATCTCAGGTAATATTAAGTGTCTTGGGTTCCCAATCACATATTTCCCAATATCCCTGACACACAAAGGTAGTACTATATAATAAAGAGCAATTTCTTGGTGATAGGTTGTGCTATCATTGAGTGAAATTACCCCTCAATAGTATCACATAAATCAATATAAAGACTTACCCTACAAGAAGTTAAACAAGACAATAAGCTTTTTCTGCCCTTTTCCAGGACCAGAAGATGAATCACCTAATCTTCTCTGCTGTCCTCACAGCATGCCTAGGGATTGGGGGCCACCAATATAATCAACAGTATGGGCCATTCAACAATATATCTGGTGAGTACTACTACAAGGAGCCGGTGCAGCTCAACTCCTCCAAGTGGTACTCCTGGCCCACACTGGTATTGCCCCACTCCACCCAGTCTGTAGCTATATACACCTGTGTATACTACGTACTTACATATTTTGCTGGTAATTTTGGATGTTACAATGTACACGCCAAAGTCTTTTGATTGATGATGACAGTCTATCCAATTGTGACGGCGCTCATAGTCTTGCAAGTTGCCAACTTGGTCCCTTATTTTGCTAAAATACTCCCCCAATTGTTGGATCTTTACACTCAACACCCATTCACTTGACACTTATACTTGGGAATTAGTACAGAGAACTACTTAACATTTTAACCAACACTATGGTAAATAATTCACTCCCAGCTACTCCCAGCATGTTATTATCACTAATAAACACCTTTGCACTCATTTATTTTTTTAACTTATGTTTTTTTGAGCATATGAAACTGCCTTTCTTTTGGATTAAATTTCAAACATGTTTTAAATTTAAGCAAGTTTTATATGTAAAAAAATAGTCAATTTGATTTTTCTGCTTGACTCTGGGCAACTTGACAGTGAGAATTATGCTTTTCCCAGCCGATTGACAGTGCCAAACTTGACACTTTACTATGTTTTGATTTTTCAACTCCTAATAGAAAAAATTTCACATAATATTCTTTATTTTTTTGCAATTATAATCTACTATCTTTTCTGCTACTCTCCATATAATTTTCATATTTTTTTGATTTTTAATTATACTTTTTCATTGATTTAGCACTAAGATGTTATGCTGAACCTAACATCTTTGATGTTTCATCATAAAATCACTTATTTTCTATGTTTTAACATTTATATCTATACTTTGAGTTTCTATTTTGCTTTTATTTACTTTGTTATGTTTTTTTCTTGATAAATAAAACTTTATTTTCATACTTTTTACTTAAATTTTTCTTTGCTTTACCTCTTTATATTTTCATATCTTTCAAATTGTTTTATTTACAAAACTAAACTTTTCTTTAGCCAAGATCATCCAAATCCAACAAGCCTACCAAGCGCCAAGCCTCCAAGGGCTCTAAAAAGCCTGCCAACACCCCCAAGTGTGTCAAGAAGCCTGCAAAGGCAAAGTCTCCAACCCCATCTCCTCCCACTCCATCTTCTCCTACTCCTCCTCCTCCACCCTCATCTTCCACATCCCCTTCACCTTCCCCCAAAAATTTCTCCCCCAATAAATCTGATGATGATCTTACTGACCACTCCTTTTACCACTCAGAGGCCGACTCCAAGCCCACCAAGGAGTGACATACCAAGAAGTCAAAGGCTACCAAGGAGCCCATCTCTTCTTCTGATAAGAAAAAGGAGGGATCCAAGCAGGCCTCAAAGAACCCTTCCCCTCCCCCCTGATGGCTCTTCTTCCCCTCCCTCATCTGACCCCCAAGATGAGCCTGAGAGATATTTCAAGAATTTCAAAGCTTCTGGTCACATGGCTTGGGATTTACTGGCCATCTACAACATCTTCAATGTGGACAGAGAGTTCAAAGTCCCTAAACATTTCCCCTGTTTTTCCCAATCATGTCTGTAAAGAGAAGCCCTGGCTATGTTACCAACAATTACATCTTTAACTGCAACAATCAAAAGAGCCAAACAAAAAGCAAGCACTTTGTCTGTGAAGATAAGACTTGCAGGGGCCGCCTGAACACCAAAGGCTGGGAGCGGGTCACAGCCAATAAGGGGGAGCACACCTGTGAGCCCCCAATCACTTAATCACATGGATGCTCAAGTGGTACCTGGTCCAAGTCATCCCAACCTCTGCCAACCTCCGCGCATCAGATCTTGCCATCAAGGCCCTCCAACACCTGCAGCCCAACAATCTTAAGTTGGTGCCCACCCAGGAACAGTTGGTCAAGTTCATTAGCAATAAACAGATTGCTGCCAATCCTCTCCCGCCCAAGGCATCTGACGTCCTCTCAGAGCTCACGCTCATCCATGAGCTTAAGCAGCTCCCAAGTGGGGAGCGCTTCTTCCTTCACAATGATGGGCCCGGCTCAAAGAACCACATCATCTGCTATGCAACTCAGCAGAACCTGAAGAAGTTGGAAAGGGTGTCAACCTGGCTAGTTGATGGTACCTTTGACACCTGCCCCCGGATTTTCTACCAGCTCTGGATAATTCATGCCCAGATAGACATCTGGGTGATTCCACTTGCCTTCTTCCTTCTCCCTGGGGCCACTGAGGCCATATACACACCAGGCTTTCTCCATCCTTTGCAAAGCACTTTCCCTCCTTCCTCTGACAACAACAATGGCAAGAAGACCCCCTCACACCTGTGCTAACCCTCCTGATGCTGACAAGGACCAGGCCACCCTAGACTCAGAGGAAAAGATAAGGCTGAGAGCTCTGGGGCCTCACATATGCATTATAAAATTTGAGCCTGATCAGTTCAATGCATATGAGCAGCTGTTTGATGAGAGAGTGCAGGGGTGTCACTTCCACTTCCGCCAAGCAGTTGCTTGCAATGTGCAGGCCTATGCCAAGCTTAGTAGGTTGAGCCGCAGAAATACCTCAGACACCTGCACATTTGTGATGGCATAATTCAGTGTCTTGGCTTTCTTAAAGCCAGAGCACACTGTGCAGGGGTTTGAGGTTCTCTCAAAGGATCCCTACATAGCAAAGCATCCATAGTTCAGGCTTTTCCTTGATTACTTTGAGCCCCAGTGTATTGGGAAGGTTGTCACTCAGAGGCAAGGTAAGACCTGAGCCAAGGCCAGATGGAATTTGTACCAGGCTGCAGTGAATGGTGAGCTGAAGACCACTTCAGCACTTGAGGCGCATCACAAACACCTCAAGGCTAACTTTGGGCTGTAGCCAAAGTTCAATAATTTTTTTCCCTTCTTCAACATAAGCAGGAAAAAACTATCTCCAAGCTCAGAGATCTGGCCAACTGCGTCCCCTACCAAGCCTACCACCAAATCTGCCCTCTTCTCAAAGGCCATTCAAAATGTGGCCAAGCATAAATACAAGGCCTCAGAGATCAAGCAGCAGTTTGAGCTTATTGCCACTGCCCTCCTGGAAGGGGCCAAGATGAAACAGGGAAAGAATGGCAAGGAATAAACTTGCTTGCTTATATTTTTTTACTTTTAACTTTTTAGCTTTAATTTTTACTTTTTAGTTTTGATTATTTACTTTTTAGTTTTAAGTTTTCTACTTTTTGATTTAAATTAGAGATTAATGATTATTTTTGTACATATGGTAAGTTTTAGATGAATAGTCCTAGTTGAAAGTGAGTGAAATATCTTAATTTTTGTTAATTTACTAGTAAAACATAAGATATTCACAGTTGTGCTTATATGAACTATATCAAATGAATATTAATATTTCTTTATATTTTGCATATCTTATACAATAATGTTTGTGTTTATTTTTGTTTCATTGGAATTTTAATTTTTATGGTAATCAAAAATATTTTTATAATGAAGATTGTAAATTACATAATGAGAATAAGGAGAAATAAGCAATTATTTTTATTTTACTAAGTAATATACAATTTTTATTGCATTTTTGAGCTCTTTAAAGTCACTTTAGTATACCATAGCTTTATAGCTTAATTTTTTATATTAAAAGTTTTTATTACATCAAGATCTGTTAATTAAAAAAGTGTCAATTTCCAGTTGGTGATCAGGGAAAAAGCTGAATTCCCACTTTACTATAGTGTTAAGCACCAGGGAGTTGAACTTACCACAGTTGCCGGTCAAAAGGCTCAGTGCAGTCATGGCCAATTGTTAAGGCTTTAAATCTTGTGAAGCCATATGTTGTAAGCCTTGCTGGGCACCCAAGGTTATCACATTTAAAGTGATGTTGACAGATGGCTTTTTCCTTGTCATTACTGCTAAAGCTGTACCCCTTGTACACATAGCCAACACCTCCCTTTTTTGACATAATTGGGTAGCTAAGTGTCAGTATTGACAATTCTTTACCCCTGGAAACCTGGGCCCAAGGGCGGGATTCAAACCATGAACCTGGATTCCTGTGGGCCACCAGCCCCATGGACCAAGGGACCACCCACCCGCGTTTTCTTGGTACTGAGCCTCCGCAAGCTGAAGCTCCTGCTAAGTCCTGAATCCAGAATACCAGCGCAGGTTCAATTATGATGGTGCCCAAGGAGGAGCATCTCAAATTGCCTAATGGAGGAAGAGAAAGTTCCTCTGTGAACTTCATGAATCTGAAGTCCTCTTGGTTAACCAATCAAATTCCCCTGCCAAGGGAAACCACAGGCTTTAGGCCCAACCTTGTGACCACTGCCAAAAATCAAGTGACCAATTTGAACAGTCTGGCCAATGAGAGAACACCCAGCTGAGGTGACATTTTGCCGCTCCTGCACCTGGACCTCCTGACCACCCGCCTGTATTTTTCCCAATATTTTGATGAAATCATCATGGGGAATACTAAGTTTGGAGGCGGGATGCTATATATGCCTATAGATTCTGCACTCAAACCTTATTGCCATTTTTGAATAAAGGTTATGTTAATTTGTCTCATACAGCTATTGCCTTATTTTGTATTTGCTGTCTATCAATTCAGTACAAGATCACCTGGTCCTCCTGCCCCTCTGCCCACAGATTTCTGTCCTCCAGGTTTTTCCTTTGGCCCCGTACACTTCACAGATTATCCTTTGAAGTCTGAATACAAGGAATACACCCTGCAGAAAATACTTGAACTAGATCCTTTGGCCCGCATACAATCTGCAGTTAGATACAGCCGTCAAGGCCCGTGGATATTCTCAACACCCAAGTTGTTCAGAGGGAAATTCAACTATCTCCCTGCTTAAAAACTTCCCATGAAACCGCCTGTGACCCCCAAACCTATGCCTGCTTCCTCACCCAACCTTCTGACTGACCACACTGGTAAGCTGATTGGGATTGTGTACATTGCCCTCACAGGAGTGATTGACACTATAATCCCAGCCGCTGGCCCGTGGTCCTGGGTGGGAAAATCTGTCTCCTATCTTTTTAAGTTAGCTCCTCTCTTGTGATGGACTTTGCCCGCAAAAAATATGGCCTGAGTTACCCCTGAAAACAACGGGCCAGCCGCCCAAGACTGGATTCTGACACTAAGAGGAAAGGTAGCAGGCACAGCAAAGGCATCATTTCTATTTCAGATGTTATGAACAGTGTTGATATCCCACAGCTCAATTTGGTTTTCAACAGGAGTACCAGGCTCCTGCTCCTCTTCAGGCTCTGATGTGGGATCAGAGTGGCAATTAAACTCAAATAGCTTCTCTTGGGGGGTCTGAGAGGAAGTATATAAAGGGAGAGTGGGGAGGTGTAGGGCTGGTTTCCTCTGGATCAGGGGAAGATGTGGGTGTCTTTGGAGGTGATTTAGCCTTAGCAGGCTGCTTTTTGGGGGTAGTCTTGGTCTTTTTGGCCTTAGGGGGGTTGACCTTGCCCTTGGAGGCCTTGGGTGTAGCTTTGGGGTTAGACTTGGGAGGCATCCAAAAGTAAACTAGTAACAAAATATGGGCATTTTGGGGGCAGTTTTCAAAGAAAACAATGGGAATGTTTTGAATAATAAAGTAGTAAATATTTTTACATAGAATTATAGAGAAAGTATTAAAAAACATACTATCAAAATTTTAAAGTTTTTTATCATGTAAAAAAAATTATTAGCAGCTCAAGTAGTCAAAACTTTGAGTTTTGACTGAAAACTTGCAGTTGAAATGGCATTTTTGAGATGACGTAATTGAGGTGCCGTAGCTCAAAAACATATAGAATTTGACTATTTTTATATTAAATTAAGAAATTCATAATGGAGCTACCTCAACTGGGCCAAAGATTAAAACTTGAGTTTCAAAAAAATAGCTTATACAACTGGGGTTAAAAAGTACCCAGTTGTTTATAAGAGGCCAAAAAATACCTATTTGCAAAGTTTCAGTGAATTTCTTACATTTTTTATATAAGTGGCTTTTAACGTGAAAAGGTACTTTTGAAAAGTGAAAAGCAAAAATGTGATTGGGAAATTGATATAGTGTAGTGTGGCGTCATATGTAATTTTCCCTTATTTTCCCCTATCCATTGTACGCATTGAATCAAATGGATGATATGAAACCTGGTCAAATTTGAAGCAATGTAAATTAAAATGGTGTAATCACCACCTTTCATATTAAAATCATTATTAAAATAATTTATTAATAAAACTCCAATCAATGTATCTATGTATAGATAATTTATAAATTACATATAGGAAAACTGGGTTTTTTACCCAGCAATTATAATCACTAGTAAGACTATCATAGTGGCGTTAATTTAAGTTGTTCTTAGTATAAGTGTCTTGGATTAATACTATAGAAATATCTTCTGATTGTATACAACAGGCTTTGATTTAGTGCAGGAATAAGATTATTTTAGCTTAAGATAAATGGCGTAAATTGAGATGACATAAAATTGAGATGGTGTAAACACACCCCACCCTAAGTGATTTCATATGTAAATAAATTTAGCAAAATAAGATTTAATTAATTTGACTCAAAATGACAAAATCAAGATGGTGTACTTTTGAGATGCTGTATTATAAAATTATAAGTGAATTTTAACCTTTTTATTATTTATTTTTTGTGATTCAAAATCACTAACACAAAAAACGCCATCTCAAATTAAATTTGAGAAGGCGTAAATTGAGATGGCATTTTTGAGATGGTGTGTCCTACCAAAAACAAGCCTTTGTTTAAGTGATGACAACATTATTAATGTTCCTTTTTAATTTTGCAATTCTGGATTAATAATTTGATATGAAAAATTAGCTTAGTTTGGGGAATGTTCAATTCTGGTGCACAAATGCTAAAACAATGTTAAATTACTGAATAAGTTAATTCTTGTGGTTGCTCCTGAGGTAGGGTTGAAAAAATTCTCTCCCAACCAGGAGGCTTCCCTGCTTCTGGTGGCTTTATTGTTAAGGAATTCATCCATTAAAAGCCAAAGCAGGCCCTCTAATTGTGCCTGCTTGTCTATTTTCTACAAATAAAGGTTTAAAATTTCTTTTGGCCCTTAAGTGTCTAACTTAAGTGCTTTCTGTTATTTTCAAAGTTAGAAATAAGGCTTTTTTGGTTTACTTTTCTCTTTGTCTTCCCCCTTGATTTTGGGACCTCCTGGGTTATCCCTAAGTGTTAACATTAGCGACATCCTCTTGAATTTACCTGGTTTGGTTTTTAAAGTGGATTCAAACTTAAAACTTTTATTAAAATTATTATATTTACTTAAATTAAGTTTAAACCCTTTAAATTTGAAGCAGACCCCAACTTTGAAGTCAAATTTAAAGCTTTAAATGACTACTTGAAGGTCCTCAGGCCCAGTACTGCCGTTTTAAGACCCCCAAAGATCCATAAAAGCTTGCCACTACCCCTGAAGTGGTTTCTAATATATTTAAAACCCACTTTCAATGGCCAGAAGATTATGAAATTTTATGAGGGTTTTAAAATGACTTGGCCTCTGGTCAAGTTTGTGATACTCGCCATACTTTCTGAGTTGTTCTTGTTGCGCTCTGCATTTCCTGACCTATGACAGCATCTGTTCACTTCTGCCATATTGGCAGGAGAGGATCCCTCTAGTATTTTTCACGTAATAGATGACTTGCCTGGTAAGACTCATGATTTTTTGTCTGCTGTTACCTCTTTGATCAAAAGTCTCATCTCTGATGACAAAGAACCTTACTTGGCTGCTGACAGGCATGCTGCTGATGCAATTAGATGCCTAACTTCCCTCATTGACCCTCTCCTTGCCCTTTTGAACCCCTGTTTGAGCGGCTATTCCAGAGTTGCACTGGGTGGCATCCTGGTGGATCTTTTCTCATGTAAGTAATAATATTCCTTACAATCATACAGGTTAAAACAAGCAATTTAATCCAAAAAAAATCCAGAAACTCAATTTCTTAACGTTAAGAATTCAGATAACAAAATTAATTTAAGTTTAATTAATTAATCAGTTTAATTAAAATCCCTAATTCAAACCTGGTTTCACATTTTTTAAAGGCTAAAAGCAAAAAACTCAAATGAAAACAGAAAAGCTAATATAAATTCTATTTTAAGTTTGAAAATACTCCCAAATATCACAATGGACACATATCAATCAAAACTTAACAACAAAAACAGTTTCCAGCAAGATAATATAGGTTTTATTAAGAAATTGACAGCCAATGAGACAAAAACAAATGCAGAATTGATTAAACCACCACAAGGATATACAGCAAGGGACTAATCAAGTCGAGATTAGCAACCAAGCTACCAGAATACCTCACATCCAAACCTCCCCCATCATGCAAGGACCCAAGGCCAAACCTCAAAGGGAGTACACAAATCTCAATTCAGAAGTTTCTTCTTACCTGCAGGCTGCAGTTTACTGCAGGCCTGCAAGACATTGCTTCACTCCCAAGATACCCAGAAAAAAAGTGGTAAACTTGGCACCCATCCTCAATTTTCCCATCAGTATTTAAGCTGATAATTTTTGATTGGGAGCAATTGCTTCAACAACTTCTTTTCTTCAAAACTTATGTATTTAATAAACCTATATTTTCTTCTAGATTAGTAGAAGATTATGAAATCTAGAACAGTATGAGATCATCCTCCTAGGTGTGTCTTTACCTGCTTGAAATCATCTTGACATCTTTTGCCAGTGAAGAAATTTCTTTTCCAAGTTCTACAGAGAAGTATGAAGAATCAGTTTGGTACAGATTTGGACCTCAATGATGTCACATGCCCTATGTAAACCGCCCATATTCCGCCAATTGCTCACCCTCATGCTCCTTGGTATGTTTTTGCCTACACCTGTGCCTATTACCTGTTATATCAATACAATTTCTTCTTGTAAAGGTTTCAAATTGTTAGTCAGTTAATTCATATGATGATAGGAATTTCAGTGGGTTTAGCTTTAATTAAATTCAATTTAGGGGCCCCACTCTACTCAATTAGAGATTACCTTCCTAACAATTGGATCCCTGACATCCCGGGATGAGAGCCAAACTTAGTTAGTTTAGCTCACCTCTCTCACATCTACAGCCAGTTGGAAGTGCCATTTCTTGGGTTATTTTTTTAGAGAATTTTTCTATAGGTAAAGTAGGTATGGGTAAGCTACCTCTTATATCACTGTTGCAATCATACTTCTGAAAAGTATAAGACACAGAAAAAAGGGTAAAGTTAATGAAGAGAATGATATCTTTATTTAATAAAAGAAGAGTATTATATAGTTAGATAGTAAGCCACATGGTGTCTGTGCAGATTACATATGTCATGTAGTTTTGAGAAGAGTTGGATTGTTTGGGGGATCCATGGATTGTCCTAGTGTGACATCTGGGTCAAATCTTGGTACCACCTTTTACTTGGTGATTGAGCCATTTATCAGGAAATAATTTCTTAACAGAGAGTAATCATAGATGTTACAACACTGCCTCCGTGTGTGATAGTTTAAGCTATCATTGAAGTTTTATCGTCAATACTATTTCTTTATTCCTCTTCATAAGAAGCAGGCCCTCACATGGTTTATGGTGGATCCTACAGTAAACCATGTATGTTGGATTTGATAATACCACATAATTAAAAACAGGATGTATGTTTATATCACTTAATTAAGTTTATTTATTTCTATACTAGGGTTCAAGAATGAGAGTGCTTTAATTGAAAGGATTAGACTTACAGAGAGAGATGGGGATGTTGCAATATTTTTGGAATTCTAAACCTTTTGTCAACCCATACAGATTAAACAAACCAAGTTTTATGGCAGACTTAAACAAATGCCATGTTTGTTGAGTTACAATCTAAATCTGATCCTTCAAATCAGGGCTGTTTGTGTTATCATGAGATTCGGGATGACGTCAGCCTGAATTGGCTAATCAGTCTAAAACTTGCACCGCCTGAAACAAGTATACCTCCATGATTTAATAGCGTCTATCAAAAAAGTTGGTTTTAGCTTAACGTTTATATCTGTTGTGCTGAAAAAGGAGAGCCCAAATAACAAGCCGAAAGCTCCCGCTTTTGTGGGCTGGGAATATCTGGATTAATATCGGGAATGTTGGTAATCAAATGGCATAATCAAGCCTTGGTGAAATATCGCTAGAAAATGGAATTAATTGACGATAAGGAAGTACTAGTAAGATTAGTAAGTCACCAAGAATGTTGTACTGTGGCTAAAGCATAAAGCAATTTAGTTAAGATTTATCAGATTTACTATTTTTAATATATAACCCACTCCACAAGCTAAGGCAGCAATAAATATGTTAGAAGACGTACTTTAACTTTGGTAGATAGTTTATTTCCCATGACTAAAACGTCCCCTCCATTTTTCCCTTTCGATAGTGAAAAATGCGAAAAAGAAGTTTTTATTGAGAGCTGTATATTTTTACTAAAGCAATTCATCTTATCCTATATAATTAATCGCCTCCAACTTCAAATGCTATTGAGAAGGTTACGAGTTGTGTTATTGACTTTAGAGATAAAATGTTTGAGTTTATCGTGCTATTTTTTGTTCAGATCTTTCTTGATCGCCCTTTAGATTTTTACTAATATTTCATAGCAATTTGGACTTATATTCTTACAAGCCCTTAACCTTTATACTCAATAGGTTAGAACAGGAGCCTGTGGTCTCTTTTACTCGAGATGAAAGGATATATTGAAGCTTGTTTATCTTTATACAGTAGATTCACTAACTGGGTGCAAAGTATCTGTATCAAGATCTTAAAGCAAGGACCAATCCCTCGGCATGTAGCCTTTATTATGGACGGAAACCGCAGATATGCTCAACGCCATAATATTCCGATTTCAGCCGGCCACTTCCGCGGGTTTCAAAGTCTCGAAAAAGTAATTGCTTCCTGTTTCAACGTAACTTAGCCTGATAGATTCTCGAGTCATGCATGAATTTGGGCGTCAAGGCAGTTACTGCTTATGCCTTCAGCATTGATAATTTCAATCGTACTACCGAAGAAGTAGATGCTTTGATGAACCTTGCGAAAGAACGCTTGGAATTCTTTTGCACCAAAAGGTTTGAGTCTCTTAACTTGTTATTAATCTATCAAGTGAGTTAATTAAACACCACCAGATTCGGATCAAGGTCATTGGGAAGCTTTCTTTACTTCCCGACGACGTTCGTGCTGCTGCTGAGAAAGCCATGTCCTTTACCGAGTGCCACAAAAAGCAAGTCTATATTTTTTATTATTCTAACAAGCAAAAGTGCACTTTTGACTATCTGCTTCCCCTACACATCAACTGACGAAATGGTCAACGTCTTGCAGCAGAAACTACCCTCGCTCGATGAACTCACAATTGATGGAGTCGAGAACTCCTTATATACCAGCTATGCACCACCACTGGACATATTAATACGTACTTCAGGAGAATCCCGGCTAAGCGATTTCCTTCTTTGGCAGGTATTCCTTTTAACTTGTGCTTCTCACAAATATAGACTTCCATCCAAAATGCACAAATTCATTTCGTTGATGTAGCCTGGCCTGATTTCTCCCTCTGGACACTTCTCCCCATCATCCTCTCATTTCAAATACGCTATGAATCCACTCCTGAACAAAGTCACTGATATTAACTCCATCATCAATCTTGCAAATATATACCTATTATATGCATCATAGAAATATGCCCTAGGATATGCCAAGCGCTTGTTCTTGAGGGCTATATTTCAACTTTGAACCACTCTCAATACATTTAACTGATATATACATTCCTCTCTTTATAAGCTTAAGTTACGCGACGTTTTTGAAGCTTTACATTTATCACTTTCTCAAAAAATTGACTTTGGAAGATTTTTTACAAACAATCGTTTAAAGAGGCTAACATTAAATTGCAGTATAAAGAAAGGTTTGATATCTAAGAATGAAAATTGCTGCTATAAGCTTACATTAGCCCCTCTGAAACTTGATTTTTTGTTCTGATAAAATCATATCTGTATAACCCCCTGTTAAGAAAGTTCTAGTAGCGTAGATGTGTTATATTAGCACACTGATGGGAGCAGAAGAGATTCTCAATTTAAAATAAAGACTTTATTGTGAAAAAAGAAATTATGTAACGCATCGGATCAGGAGTAAAAGTGCCCTTGTACTATCAGATACAAATCCTAACGCTGCCAAAACTGCAGGCTTAATGCTCTGGAAAGGCTTCAAGTCAGAAGAGAATATCTTTGACTCAACTTCAGATGCCTAAGGCCCAAAGTCAAGATGTATTAAGCTGAGTTCACCAACTGAGACATCATGGCTAATAACTCCAAATATGGAGCGTAGCTCATTTTCATTAGAATAGTATCTCTTATAGTAAGATATGTACCCCTTGAAAATCACAGCTTATAGTATATAAAGCTTTATTCTAAAAATAAAGCCATTATCTAGATCACCATAAGCTTTCCCCATTTCTACAGCTCTGGTAAAGCAGCACAGTTAAACAATGCAAATTGTCCAAGGCTCTTACCTGGCCATTTAGGTGTTTGTTTCCCCTCATTCTGAGGTTCAGTTTGGGCACTTACTGCAGCCTCTTGTTTGAAAAGGTTCAAATCAAGCCAAATGTACTCCTCAAGCAAAGCCTTATTTGGGGGTGATCAGCAGTTAAAATCCACCCACTGAAAAGTGGCTTCAGTGAGGATGATTAGGGACATCTCCAGAGGTTTTTCATGATCTCCTTTGAATGAAAGGGCATCATCATAATCTTTGTTAATTTTGGATTGCCCTTTAAATTGAACATCCCAGAGTTAAATCCAGGAACCAGCCCTAAGTCATAAATTCTGTTTTGATTCACAAAATTCAACAGTTTTTGTATAATCATTCTTAATAACTTCCTTTTTCCAGGTGCTTAAGAAATTATCTTGCAAATGTTGCAACTGTGCTGCAATAGCAGATTTACAAAAGAAAGAATGCTTAGAAACTAGATGATTATCTTTATTGAGATATTAGGGATTATATAGTTGCAGTGCATTTCTTGGAAGGAACAAGGTTTCTGCTGTTCAATCATTTGTATGGAAAGGGGGGTGGCTTGATCCCATTAGTGAGGGAATAGTTAAATCAAGTTGTCACTGGGTTGAGATTGCTATTAGTTCTTGTTTCCTTAATTAGTAATTTGAATTGACTTCTGCACTTGGCTCCAAGTACCAGGATAGTCAAGTGGTACAGGGTCTTTTATGCAAAACTTTGTTGGGGGTCAACCCTGCAGCTTTGACAATATCTATGTCAAGAATCACATATGTAATATCCTAAAAGTGTAGGGGCTACTCTGGATACATGGTGGAGAAGATTGGACATCTGAAAGCTCATCAATGCTGAGACAATGGGATATACTGTCATGAACAAATGGAAGGCTTTTTTGTGGACATAAAATTGACCAAAATTCTTTTCAAGATTTATCAGGAAAGATTAAATGTTGATGTACAGGGCCAGGGAGATTTTATATTTAGAAGAAACTAGAGGAGGCTAGTTGTAATTATTTGAAGATTTTATCTATGATAGCCTTTCAAATTATAGGTTATTAGTGTTATTGGGCATAGAAACAGACTGGGAAAGGCTTGCTGGTAGCTGTCAATTCAAGAAATGCTGTGAAAGCAGCAGAGAAGATGATGTGTTGCATATTTAGTTTTGGTTAGGGGACTCTAAATGACTAGTTTTTTACTGGTTCTGCTGAAGTAAGAATTGATTTAAGTGATATACAATGGAAGAATAGTCTCTCAATGATAGCACAACCTATAATAAGGTATTGAGTTTATTATATTGTTGTCTTAAGATATAAAAAATCAGGGATAAAACACTTTATTGGGCTACCTAGTAGTATAGACTGAACTTGGTTTGCCTTTCTGGGCTATGGCTTTATTGGTTGCTGACCCTTATTTGGAAAGTTAATGCATTAATAAAATTATGCAAGAATAGGTTTTTTAATGGGAGTAGAGATTCATTTTCTTGTCCTTTAGCTTCTAAAATTCTACTATTGGGAAATCCCGGCAAGTTTGCATTTTTGGATGGGGAACTTGTATTTTGTGGGTTGTTTTTTTGGATTAAAAATCCTATTTGGGGTCCCCATGAAAGGGGTTTCATTTTGGATCTGCATTCAGGAGTTTTAACAATTCAGCTGCTGCACTGTTCTGGGCAGTGGGCAACTGGCTGGCTGGGGGTGGCAAATCTCACAATCAGGGTCCAGATTCATATTTTGGAATTTAGTGGCAGTTTTCCCAATTTAGGGGAAGCCACATTTGGTATTTTGAACTGTATGGTTTTTCTGGGTTGATGTGGAAAATTTTGGATTGTTTTTATACTGAGATCACAAATATTGATTTCCCCTTGATTTCAGGAATATTACTGACAAAATATCATCTTTTGAAAAATATCTTTCATACTTTGAGTC
The DNA here is from genome assembly GCA_014839935.2 of Entomophthora muscae. Classification (NCBI taxonomy): domain Eukaryota; kingdom Fungi; phylum Entomophthoromycota; class Entomophthoromycetes; order Entomophthorales; family Entomophthoraceae; genus Entomophthora; species Entomophthora muscae. Next base: position 1,904 of record QTSX02002491.1, on the reverse strand, counting down.
CCAGTGGGTGAGGTGCAAAATATTCAGCCACAAGGAAAAGATATTGGTCAATATAACCTGAAACTTTTATAATGCAGCTCTCAATAATGAGATGAAGACAACTGTATTGCTGAAAGTATTACATATACACCTCTAGTCCTTCTTTAGAATTATGAACAAGTTTAATACAGTAGTTTTCTAATCTGTTTAGATAAACATATTCAGTTCAATTGTCAGGATCTGGATGTACAAGTATTCTGGCTACCACCAACCCACTTAACATCCAGTCATTGCCTAATTTGGTGCCTTTTCAATATACAGTTTGACATGCCAGAAATGGCAATAAAGCAATATCACATGACTGTCCAAGTATCCAGAGACTTGAACCCATCCTGCACAAGACCAACCCCTAGGTTTGATCTATTTAAATCTCTGCCACAGCTAAAGCTATATAAGTCTAAAGTATTATCCAATAAAATATACTTCTCTTCCTCTTAATTTCATATTCAAAGCTTCCCCAAAAGGCGCTCCTTATCACTGGTAGCAGCTACGGGTTTTCAACCACGCCCATGAAAGAGAAAATGACTGAACAGAACCCGCTCACCTTTGCTCACGTACTCAACCAGGCCACATCCCAGGATACCTGGAAAACTTACTTCTGCACCCACTACATCAACAAAGATATGCCTAGTGGATGCACCATATTTGAAGGACTGGTTGTGAGAGAGGGGCACTAAACTAACTAAGTTTGGCTCCCATCCCGGTGAAACATACCACCAGGATGCCGCTCAGTGGAGAACTGGGACAGCCGCTCAAAGGGGGGACCACAGAGAGGACACAGGGGAAAGTTGAGGGAAATAAGCATTCAACCCCATCAGTACCAGGTCAGTGACCAACCAGGGCGTACAAGAGGGAGTGGGGAGTGTCACTGCAGGGGTCTGGGAGAGTACAACATCATTCTTTTCCAGGCTGAGAATGGAGGCAAACAGCGCCTCCACCCCCACAGGGGCGGGTAAGGCATAACCAACCCCATCTAGGTTCAGGTTGTTGCAGGTTAAGCTCTTAACTACAGCCTCTCCAGAGAATAGGAGACCTCTGGGAAGATCCAATAGGCTAGAGGGATTGTTGCCTACAAGTTGAACAGAAGAGGAGATTTTGGACCACAAGTCTGGTGACGTGGACCACAGGAGTAGTAAAAATGGAGCCAATGAAAAAACCACAAACTTCAAAACAGGGAGTATCATGGTTGCAATCTCTGAAAATTTGGTAAAATTTGATAGGATTATTACTAACAAAAACAATAAAATTTTGGCTAGCAGGGGAACCCACAAACAAGAGACCAGGCAGAAAATAGGAGGGAGGTCTTGCAAGGCTTGGCAATGGTCTTGGGTAACTTTGAAGTGGCAGAAATCAAAAGCAGTGTCGTAACTGTGCTGTTTTAGCAGAGTTAAAAGGGAAAAATATTTAGAAGCTAGATAATAATCTTTATTGAGAGATAGTGATTATATAGTCAATGTGAATCAAGGATAACAGGAACATGATTGTGTTGATCATACGGCTGGATGGTGAAGGGGGTGGCTTGATCCTGGTAATGAGTCAAGCACCAAATTGAGGTATCCACTGTAAGGGATCATCATCTGTTCATGTTGTTGGATTTAGTAATTCAAGTTGACTTCCTAGTCTGGCTTTGAGTGGCTGGGTAATTGGATTACAGGTCACAAACCTGCTTGTCTGGAACCTTGCTGGCAGATTGAGCCTGCTGTTTCAACACCCCCCAACTGAAGGTTGGCCTCCTCTGGGGGTAGGTTGTCAGGGAGGTTGTCAGGAGCCTGGGCTGTGACAGAAATCACTGGATAATATAAAGCCGTTTCTAAATGATGGGGAATTACCACCCAAATCCACATAGAATTGATGATTAACCACCA